>JAQJVL010000771.1:0-287454 GCA_035578905.1 Stictocephala bisonia | reverse complement strand
GTCAACGTCATTTAGAGAAATCGATCACCATAATATTTGTACATTATGTATTTATACTATCATAAATTTTGTGTTGCTTGGTTAAAACATTTTTTGTTCACTTGTATTGTATTCTACCAACACGTAAAAGGCTAATATTAAATATATAATATATGGCGAACACAGAAATTATGATACATCCCGCAATCGTTACTGGAAAAAAATCAAAGCTATTTTTATGTCATTTCCCTAGTCCTCGAGTAATCTTTTAGTATTTTTTGTTAATTGAACAAGTTTTTTCCCTGAATGTAATTCAAAGATTTATTCATGAGCGGTGTAGATGTAAATCCTATGCAAATTAAACCGTTAACTCTGATTGTTTCCAACATTTCCTAAAGAGGGATTAAGAATGTTACTTTACTTACTTTTAATTACTTTTAGAAGCGGAGGTTTTTCCTTCAAACAGCAATCCTTTTTTACTTTCTACCATATGCTTTAGCATAGAGAAAGTATTGTGATAGTTAAAAAAAATATTTTTACAAGTTGGTCCAAAAATCCATTTTAGGACCTCCTGAACCCAAAAAAGTGGTTGAAAATTTGGTTTCTGTTCGTTTGTGTGTCTGCGTAGTTTGTTGGGGACCAAACAGATGGCTTGATTTTTATGAAATTTGGTATGTAGGTGTATTTAGCCAATATTTACTTTTTTTGAAAATTTACTTTCTTTTTATTTTTATGGGCAAACAACTTACAAAAATGGAATTTTCTAAACCCGCTTTAACAATTTTGATAAAATTTTCAGGAAAGATGTGAATTACAATTTAAAATATTTTAGTAAAAACAGATGTTTCTACGCATGAAACAAACTTATGTCTTCAAAATTACTGTCACAAACAACCAAAATTCGAATATATAAAACAATCATCAGTCCAGTATTGCTCTATGGAGCTGAAACATGGAAACTCAATAAAAAGGAAGAAAGGAAACTAATTGTCTTTGAAAATAAGATCCTCAGAAAAATTTATGGGCCAATTTTTGAAGAAGGAGAGTGGAAGAGGAGACACAACAGGGAGTTGAGAGAACTTTACAGGGACCCGGAGGTAGTTTGTGAATTTAAATGCAGAAGGATTAGATGGGCTGGACATGTTTTAAGAAGAGAGGAGAATCATAATTTGAAACAAGTTATAATGAGGAATCCCGAAGGAAAGGAAGAAGACCGAGAGGAAGACCATGGGAAAAGTGGTGGAAACAAGTGAAGGGAGACCTGGAGCGATTGGGAGTGACTTAGGAAGATGCGGAAGATAGAGACAGATGGAGGGGCTTTGTTGGTGCGGCCAAATATCTTCTTAGATATGTGTGGCCATGGGAGTAAGTAAGTAAGTAGTAAAAACAGTCCCTAAGTTTAATAATTGTTTTTAATTATAAAATGTTTGTATTGGCAAAAACATTAAAAAATGCAGCAATTTTTTAAGATTATTTTATTTTCCATGAGGGAAAGGGAGAAAGTTTGTGCCAGTTACCTGGTACCATTTATTGTTACTTATATTGGGATGGTATATTTATAAGAACAAAGAACAATGACATATAAAAGTGTACCAAGATGCCTGACTAATATAGAGCCAAAAATGAAATGCTTCATCTTGGAATAAAATTAATTAGTAACCTTAGTTAATGAAGATGTTTAAGCCATTGGTAAACATATTACCAATGAGAGTTGTGACGATATTCAACAAGGACTGTTAAAAGAATGGCGGAGGGTCTTTTGTAAAATTGTATCCCACACGTCTGTTGGTCTTTTGGTAAACAGTATTTGACATTGCTAATTAATTTTGAGCATGAGTTTGCTATGAAGCATCTCACATTATTTTTGTTTATTTTTTAGCTTAAACTTTATTCTTTTGAATAAACTTAAAGCTGATTCTTTTGTGAATCCCTCTGGTCTGAGGAAGGTGAGCGTGGTTCACCGAAATCAATCACCATAATATTTGTGCATTTTGTGCTTGTATTGTAGTATATTTGTGCATTTTGTGCTTATATTGTAATAAATTTGTGTTGTGTGACGTTTACTTGTACTGTATATGTACCAACACGTAATATGCTAATTAAAAAACTTAAACTTTCTAATGATATGTCATATTAACACGATGAAATTGATTATGTGGTGAAATTAGAGCTTTTTAGTCCATTTAACCGCAGAAAAAGTATACATCTAAAGGTACAGTAATAACAACTTCAAAAGCAAAATATAATAAATGATTCCAAAGAACTGGCACAAACTTTACCCCATATTAAACTCTAAAAATAAAAACTTTGTAAATTACCAGTTCCCAAATATGTTTTTTGCCATAGCTAAAAAACTAGTCAAGTTAGAGGCATGCAGATTTTACTAAAATATTTTAAATTGTAATTTACACCTTTCTTGAAAATTTAATCAAAATCGTTAGAGCTGTTTTTGACAACATCCTATTTTTGAATGTTTCTTCCCATAAAAATAAAAAAACTAAAATTTCAAAAAAGTTAAAAATTGTTCTGTAGATATTGGCTAAATACACCTACATACAAAATTTCATAAAAATTGGTCCATCCGTTTGTTCTCCAGTGAACTGCACATACACACAGAGATACTCACGGGGGACAGACATCAAACATTTTTTTTCGAAAAAACCACTTTTTCTTATTCAGGAAACCCTAAAGTGGATTTTTGGACCAACTTGTAAAAAATGTTTTTTGGACGATCACAATACTTTCTCTATGTTAATGCATATGGGAGAAAGTAAAAAATGACACAAAATAATAATCACTTAAATAGAGTATCCTTTTTTACATAAAATAATGCAGGCAATGAATTTCTTTAGCTATTCAGGGAGCGTTTCACCCACGAAAACGCCAAAATATGGGTTTCGATTTCAACAAACCGGTCTGTAATAGTGATCGTAGCGTAACACTTGAAGTGTCATTTGGTAGGTGAAGAATTGTTCTAATGGGGCATGAGTTTGTTATTGTAAAAAATCAAACATTTCATAATTTTTACAATTGAATATGTGGAAATTTACATATAATCTTGATGATTTTAAATTAAAAACTTAAAATATCAACTCATGTTCTACTAGATTAGACCTTTAATAATCATTCAGTGTTCATTATAACTCATTATAATAATATTAATTATTTAGCCCGCTGACGGTAAAATTGTATGAGTACAATAGTCTATCTATACTACTCAGTTCCTATAACTATACTCAGTCGCTATCGACTCCCCAGCGGTGACTTGGTAGTTTAGGAATCTGCTACATGTAATTCCTTAAGATAAGTAAATTCTCAAATATCTTATATACATAGTTCACTTACAGGTATACCAACCAAGCGCCGCCAAACTCCCATCACTGCAGTCCACACACAACATCTCCCTGAACTATGCCCCGAAATGGGCTCGGTTTTTATATAACTTTCATATGATCAGGAAGAGAATTCCCCAAATAATTTGTTAAAAAAGAGTGATTGAAATTTGCAGTTATATGTTGTGAAATCGATATTCATTATTCATCATAAAACGCCGATCGCAGAGATAATGGCGAATAAATATGATGGGTGTAGTGTTCATGAACAAGTGTAGTCATTGTTACCAACTAAGGTTGACTGTTTCTTAGAAAGAGCTATTTATTAATAGCCCAATACCTAGAGCAAATTACACTTACAGCTTTACATGGAATCCGAACCACGAGTTGTTAGTCTGATTTTCAGCTATCTGACATGTTGGAAACTCAGTTCTCTTCCCCACATAAGATCCGGACACTGATTACCACCCAACACGGACACCTCAGGCTTCTCTAGTAGTATCCATGTCGATAGCAACCATTGAGCGAACGCCATGTCGGTATTAAGAGGACAGAGCAAAGAATATATCGCTTACAACAATGATAGAAGTAGACCTTCGCTTTGAGTATTACGAAAACTAATTTGGGACAATAGATAAATACCGTATTAATACAAAATTTAGTTTACTAATTCTAAAGGGAGGAAATTTATGAGAATCAAATATGAAGGATTCATACTAATACCTCAAACCATATTTGATATCTTGTTTTCATCTGTAACTAATAATTAGGTACCTAATAACAAAAATATGTGTTTTTTGTTATTTTCTTTGTGTTACTCATGTCTGGCTCGAGGCAAATCCAAAACTAAATCCGAACCTCCCTAGACAAGGAGAAGGGGCAAGTAATTGTTAAATATTGGCAGCAACGTTTTTGGCTTACCTATAGAATTTACTAAATGCCAAGAATAGACCTAACACAATTACTTAGGCTGGCTCAAACATAAAACTGGTCAACAAAGAAATGATTTTATTTTTAACAATGTTTTATTCTATATTTGTGAGGTATTATAAGAAATCTGTAATTCACTCAATGCTAAAATAATTTCAAAGGATTTACTAAAAACATTACTTGAAATCGTCACCTTAGATTTGTGCCAAATGATTAGCTCTTTTAAACATTTGAATTCTAATTTACTTGAACTTTGGCAAAATGCCTTCATAGCTCTCATGTGAGAGAAAATAAAGGAACAAGTTTAAATAACTGTCTCTATTATCGTCTTTTATGTAAATTAATTAAGAAATTTTTAATTTAATACCCTCCACATATAAAACAATCAAAACGTTTTATGGTGTTGCATATACATAAAACAGTTTTTACATTATATTTTAAACACATTGACTACACGTGAACAATTACATATCATACTTCATATGATAATTGTCATATACGTTTTGTATAAAATGATGACTCAACTTTGTGCGTATGTGAATGATTACATGAGTGAGGATGACTTGTGTAGCCTGGTAACTGAGGTAGTTGTCACGTTACTTCTCTCCCACAACCCCTTATGCCACCCCAACAAACTTTCCCTTTCACTCCTTGTGACTGTGCGTTTGGCCTATGAGATAGTGATGTAACCCACCCACCCTCCCATACACGAACAGTGGTATTGACCCACCCGCCCACCCATACACGTACAGTGGTATTGACCCACCCGCCCTCCCATACACGTACAGTGGTATTGACCCACCCGCATTCCCATACACGAACAGTGGTATTGGAGAGATATTAGCCCACTCCTGCATTCCTGGATGGTATTAGCCCACTCATCCACCTATACACGTGTGGTGTTATTGGTCTACTCATCCGCCTATACACGAGTTGTGGTATTAGCCCACTCATCCGCCTATACACGTGTGGTGGTATTGGCCCATTCATTCGCCCATACACGTACAGTGGCATTTACCCACCCACCCACCCATACACGTACAGTGGTATTTATTAATAGCTTAGGAAGGGCCATTTATTAATAGCTTAATAGCCAGGACAACTAAGGGACCTACAGATTTACTTGGAATCTGAACCATGTCATGACTTCTTCAAGGCATATAACCTACCTAGTCATTAAAATTTATATAAACGATTTTTCAAAACCAGAACAATCTGACCATACAAATAGACTGTCCAAGATATAGCATTTGTTATCGACGTGTGACTGTGCTGCTATCTAACAGTGATTGGTTTCAAATAAGTGTTCAGACAACTGTTTGGTGTACTATTAGTACGGCTATCAGTCATTTCAGCATGTGCTAGAGAGACACAGACAGATAAGGAGAGATAGAGAGCTGGTGCTATTTGTGAAAACTGAACATGAACTAATTTCACTGAACAGGGAACCCGAACAGAAAGTCTTCTTGTTTCTAAAGTAAATGCTATTACTTAATCGGACATAATTTTAAATAGACAAGGTGAAGCGAAATATAGATCCACAGTATATCAGAATATACTAAGAGTGACAAGTAATGCATTGTCCAATTGTAACTTTACATGCAAAAGTTTTTGCCCAGTATCTACCCTTTGCGTCACACAAGATTTAGCAACACATGTGACTTTCATCAAAAATAAAACAATGACTTGGTATGATGGGCTGAGAAAGTAGGGTGTTGTTCTGGCTACGATGCAAACATTCAAGTGAGTTGACTGGCCAAATAAACAAGTTAGGCCAAATGTTGGACGCATTTGATCTTGACGATTCTTTAAAAGTTTAATAACTTTTATGAAATAATAATATATTAAACTTCTATAAAAATAAAAATAAATAAACTTTTATAAAATAGGTTTTAACTGCATCATTACAATTTAGCATTGTATTGCAAATGTTAGTAAATCTTAATATATATGATAAAAACAATGTATTCAATAATCACAAAATCTCCAGAACGACTTTTAAAATTTTTTTTTAAATTTACATTTTTTCCAATGTTGTATGATATTTGGAAGAAAGTAATCATTTGTATCACAGAGACCTGCTAAAAAAGGAATAAAAGGATTGCTCAAAAATCTACTCCAATGACTTTAGACACATTCTCTCGATGTTTCCTTTTTTCCATAAGAGTAACAATAGAATTAATTTAATAATTTGCCTGATTGATTTTGATTGTGAAATGTTTAAGGTCATTTCTACTAAATCTGGCATGATTTCATTTATTTGCATCTCCCTAAAGTAGACCTATAGAGTTTTCTAATCTGTAAAACTTTTAGAAACAGGTTGTTACCTGGGAGAACTGCAACAGGCTGATGATGTGATGGTTTAGAAAGAACAAAGAGGGATGGGTAAGCAAGTGTAGAGAACCGTCGCGTAGCAAAGTAAAGGCTGTCAGGTAGTATAATACATTATTCATACATACATAAATACTCATTCTTTCAAAAATCAAAACTTACATTAAAATTATTCTATATATTCTTCTCAGTCATTAATAGTTGTGAAATGTTTGTTGCCTTCCTTTTTTCTCAGTGGTGTGATAAGAACTTGTCAGCAGAGTAAAATTTTATTGTTACCAAGAGGCGTTTTAGTTGAGCTTTAAATTGTCTTGCAACTTCCAAACAACCAAAGCTTCTTCTTTGGTGATCTCAGGAAGCTGGTTGATTAATCTGACTCCAGCTTGAGATGGAAGTTTTTCAATCACTAGTTCTATGAAACTATGTTCTATAGTTGTCCCTGCCTCTGGTGTTGTATGTATGTACCCAGTGCCCTGCGTCAGTTCACACCAGAAACGGCAATACAAAATTACCTCGAGAATATAGACACGGTCAAGTTAGTAAGCCAAGCTCCCCGAAATCTTCGCGACAAGATTTTCTATAACCCATTTTTAACAAATGTCTAAAAAATAAAATTCATTTCAAACAAATTTCTGTAGCAACTGAGGCAGTTGCTTGCCACGCACAATTGGTCCAGGTTCATTTCCCGCGTGACTATATATTGATTTTACCCCTGAACCACACTCCTCCCATGGTTTGGAAGTCACATACAGCTGTAGGTCAGTTAGTTGTCCTGGCTATTGGGCTATTAATAAATGGCCCTTTCTGAGCACAAGTCTAACTCGGTTAGTAACCAGACTTAAAAGGTCATCCCCTCTCATCCTACATTAAAATAATCATTCATATTCATCTTAAAATACTGTACACTCAAAGTTGTGTTGGTGTCTCATACCTGAGTATAATCAGAGATGATTTCATCCTGCAGATGTTTCATTTTTAGGATGACTGCGCCTTAATAGTTATCTCATAAAAAAACTAATGAGAAAGAATTTATTGAGGTGCCTTTCTTTAGATTGTACACACTAATACATTCTGGATAGTTTAGAATTGCTAAAATAGCAATAATTATTGTATATTTGTAATATAGAAATCATTCAAGCTGTGTCATTTTGACATCTTTTGTAATTTTATCGCCTTGTAGTTTATTTACTGTAGATAACCGTAAAATAACATTGTTTTGAGAATTCTTTAACTAGCCTTTTGATAGCTGTACTATTTTTAAACATTATTAAATATTTAATATTGAAATTACGTGTTGTTATCTTGATTAATTCATTTCTGGAATATACACATTCTTGTCATTCCTCTATGTTAAATTTCAAATAAGCGCTTTTCGCCAGTTGATTACAAGTGCACCAAGATTTTTTTCAGACAGACCTTAAGACCAACTAACATTAGAATTAAAGAAAAAATTTACAACTATAAATGGAACAAAATTAATGGATCAAAACTGGTTGAACATGCCACTTCTGAAGGACATAAAATTAATTTAGAATCATTAGCTTATAATTGGAAATCTAGAAATAATCAATAAATAGCATCAATGCCATTTTTCAACATTCTAAACATTTTATTAAAACTGTTTCGGAATTAATTGAAAATGAACTATTAAGGAAATTAGATAGTTTAAAACCATGTTTTTAAAATGGTATAGTTTTCATACAATTTTTAATAATAAACTTATATTTTACCCTATACATGTATTTAACGTGTTTTTTTCTACTGTATATGCCAGTGGCATATTTAACATGATATTCAAACGTTGTTGATTGACAGCGGTCTAAACCCCTTTAGCAAATTTAAGTGGACCTCCCAGGATTTGAACCTGTGATTGAAGTGCTAACCACTAGTCTAGCAAGAGGCCTAAATATGTTTTAAACACTGTTTATTTTAATTGACTATTTACTTTTCTAACATAATTGATGATGCTATAACTTGCAAAAAGCGCTTATTTAAAATTAAACATGGCGGAATAACAAGAATTTACACTATCATTGAATTAACTTCTCAAAGTTAATTGTTTTATAATCAACAAATAATTCTACTGGCAACATTTATAATTTTTTGCTTAGTAGCACAAAAAGTCACTAAGATAAACTTTGGATTTGCTAATCACTCTGCCTGCCAAACTGACAAAGGCCACAAGAATGTTGGTGTCGAGGCCCAATCAGCAAGAAGCTGCCAACACAACTGACAGTAAAACGTTTCCTCAAAATAGCAAAGGGTAAGTTGTCTGTAAAAGTCATTTGTAGCAATCACTTTGTTGCTTCTTTTCCCATCTGAACATGGTAAGATTCTTCTATAATGTGCAATTGAAATTTATTTGTCTAACTCTTAAAATAATTGTTTGTTTTTTTTTTTTTGTTTATTTAGTTTTTGCAATAGTTGAATTATTTGCTGAGCAAAATGTAGGGTAACGGAGCATACAAGCATAGGGTGTTTGATAAAAAATAATTTTTGAAAATGTTTGATTTAAAATGACTTATAAGAGTGTTGAGGGTAAAAATTAATAAAACAACTATGAAGACGCAACCACTGGCACCTAAATGGCTAATTTTGCCTTCCTAGGTACATAACTTATTAAGGAACCATGCGATATATTTATTAAAATGTTAAAAATATAGAGTACAAAAAGTGTTAACGAATCTAGTGTAAAGTAAAAGTTTTAACGAGTAAAATTATTTTTAACGTGTAATCAATTATTTTTCTCTAAATGAATTTGAACTAATTTTGCGTTTAAATCTGTACAGTTATTGGCTGAAAGAGTGGCTTAGTCTATATTTATAAAAGAGGATGTTTGTATATATATATATATATATATATATATATATATATATATATATATATATATATATGTTTGCAGTTTATGCGCTGCCAAACCATCCAACCGATCGCCATGAAACTTTAGGATGTTGTCCTGTATACTCCCGAGATGGTTTCTGTGAAGTTTGATGCAGATCCATCCACAGAGTCCCGCCCCACGGGCTCCTAAATATCCCATGTTATTCAAATGGAGAATCTGAATTGTTTACAAAAAACATATGACTGTGTGGTTTAATGTAGTTTCACATGCCATAAGCAGATTGAAGTTCTCACAACAACAGTACTGTATATGTTTTGATTTATTGTAGTTCTACATTTCATCTTGAGAGTGTAGCACACACTACTTTTACTTGATCAGGTGATCTGTATTTGGTGTTAACCTTTTTTCCTCGGTAATTAAAACATGTGGTGAAACGTGAAAAATAAAAAATAAATAATTATTTGTTTTGCAGTTTACTTTTTATGACATGCCTCCTAAAAAATCTAATATTGGTAGAAGAAGCAAAAATGCTCGAATTCTTTCAGGTATTAGGTTCTAAATCAAACTCAATATTATGACCGGCGAAGCGGGCGGGTACAGCTAGTAATATATAAAAGCTTTATTGCCAGAGTTTACCATAAATGAGGGAAGTATGTATTTTTTTGCAATTTGTGGGGTGGGGCAGGTGGGGATAGTGAGGAAAGAGAGGGGAGGGAAACATACTGTATGTTTGTAAGACAGGCTCTTTGCTTCTAAAAAATATCTTTTGTTTAGTATCTATCGTAATATTGTGTGGTCAACAATCCATTAAAGAATATATTTACAGCCTTTTAAAAGACATATAAATATTGGTTTGTGTTTCAGTGGATTTTCTTTTTTACATGATCAAGTATTGCTTATTATTTTTATTATCTATAGCCCTTCCTTCGCCACGGAGTGGTTCTCAACGCTTGCTTACGCTTACGCTCAACACTTGCCCTTTCCTTAGTAGTTCTCTCTAAACCATCACATAGTATAAAAGCTCAGACTGCAGCCGTTCACCTAGATAACAAAGTTGTACTGTCTAGAAAACCCTGCACATCTAATTTAGGGGGACGCAAAGTAGTGTAATCATGTCAGAGTTAAGAATTACCTTAAACATTCATGACGAAAACCAAATTGCCTAAGCTTTTTGTCATGTTTTGTTTTTTGTATTAGCTGTTTGAAATAAATTATTAAATTAAATTAATGGGAATGTTACTCTAATAAAAAAATCTTGAGAGGTGTTTCCATTCCTTAGGAATAGCATTTCGAGAAATCCTTTCTTAGTTCCTCTATTATACAAAATCTAACTTCTACCCAAATTTCATCGAATTCTATTTAGTGGTTTAGGAGATTTTGTCATGAGTGAATACATCGTTTCTGGATTATATATATTTAGATTTGTTATTACATTTTGTAGGTGCGGTTAGAAAGATGAAATAGCTCATCATATTGAAACATGAACTCCTGCAGTTGTTTGCTATGTTGCCTTGCTTAGAAGGACATTTCCTTGTATAAAGGTTAAATTTGTTATGTAAATTTTTCTAGTTGAATATATAATCTGCATAAACAAATTAAATTTTTATTTTTATTTCTAACTAAGATATATTTACTATTGAGTGCTATGCCCAGGGTAAGGCTGATCAGCTCTAAGCATATAATTCTTGGTGAATTCAAGTAGTTCTTTTTTATCATAATTTATTATTAGTATACTTTTGGGTTCAAATAATATCATTGACAAATACTTGTTTTTTATACAACCTCTCAAAAAAACATGACTATTAAATTATAAATATTGTGTTAAGATGCATGCGAGGATTTAAAACACAACAGACATGAAAATAAAAGATAAAATATCAAAGCTTTGATTATATATATTTAAATATATATATTTTCTGACTGCCCATGCAGAGCTTCAGGAAAGAGTAAACCTGGCTACAGAGGTATTAGTTTTAAGAAATTTAAGTAAACAATTTAAAATATCATATGAAATGTATTTACAAAAGCTCACTGCACTTGTGTTGCTACCTAATAGCAATACTATGATTTGTTTTATTTAATTCTATTTAAAAACTGTTAATTCCTTTTGAAGGAGTCAAATGAGCAACTTCTATTACTGTATTTATAAATTATTTTAGTTATTTACTTAAAAACAAACAGATTTGTATCATGTACATGTTTTTTATGTAACAGGTGTTTTAAATAAATTATGAAATTTAACCAATGGCATTGATATTCTAATGGTCAAATAGAAATTTTTGGGGGCTGTTTCTACACCTTAGGAATTTTCATAATTTTTTTCTTAGTAGGTCTCTATAATACTAAAACTAACCTTCCTCAAAATTCTATATAAATTTGAAATGGTGGTTCCTATTGAGTCAGTTAGTTGTATTTTGCTTATTCAATCCTGGCCAAAATAAACACACTACCTTTTTAATTACTGTTTTACTATAAACGGATATTAATCTATGTCAATGTGCTTATATATATAATTTAATTAGTTGTAAATGAGATAGAAAGTACAGTAGTAGTGAAATGCAAATTATTTGAATTAAAGGTTTATTAGTTTTGCTAAATAAAGAAATTAGTATTTTATTATTATAAAATAAAACAATTATTTTGAAAGAAAACAAGTAAATACAATAAAGGTTAAGTCTTATTTAGTACCTTGTGTTCCCTCTCCAGGCTTTGATAACAGATTCAAGTCTTCTTTGCATCCCATTAATAAGGTATTGTATATCTCCTTGGGGGTATGTTCTGCCATTCCTTTCTCATGAGAATTTCAAGATCGGCAAGATTTTATGGGGGATAGTCTCATGCTCTAACACGCCTCTTGAGATTGTCCTACACATGTTCTATGGGGTTGAGGTCAGGGCTCCTTGCTGGCCGGACCATTGCAGTCACTCTGTGTTATCGTAGATATGCTGTAACCAGTGCAACGGAGTGAGGCAGTGCATTGTTATGCATCAGGATAAAGTCCTGTCCAACATCAACAGCAAATGGAACCCCATGACGTTCAAGGACATTCATACCTTTGTGCACTGAGAGCTGACCTAACACCGTTCACTATCTCTTTACAGAACTTATGCCACCCCAAAACATAAGTGGGCTACCTCCAAAAGATTCTCTTGGGGAAATGCAGGCACCCTCAAACCTCCTTTGTGCCTCCTAGAAACTCACTCAAGTGCTACTATTTAACTGACACCTATGGAAGCATATATGTAAAGTTCAAACAGATATCTGAACACTTCTAACTTGATTGATCATATATTTAGACTGATTACTAGTGGTATTCCTTCTCCTAAGCACAATTACTCTAAAAACGGTAATTTCTCTCATTTGTAATTCTTCCTCAACCTCCTCCTTGTCTTCTCCTGTCTTCGTCTGTTTCTAAAAACCAGCTTACAACTCTTCCAACAGTCGTATGGTCATTACCACTATCTGGCTATCTCTCCCTAAGAAAAACCGTTGTGCACTGAAGCCCTCATGTGGACAAACTTTGATTCAGTTAAATTTCGGGTCACAAACATAGTGATTATCACCTAATACAACCCATAAAACTACACAAATCACTATATCTAACATGAGACCTTCAGTAAATGAATAATACTGGGCAATCAAAATGTTGTTGATTCTTGTCAAAACAATTAATCGAAAAAGATAGGGCGGAAGATAAGCGAAGGGATAGGTAGATGTGACAGAGACTTAGATATTAAACAGAGAAGACAAATCTGACAGTAAAATTTACAAGTGGCGGCTTGTGTCCTAGTAAAGTGGGGGTTCACACACTGGGAGGTTTGGGGGTACAGATTACCCCACAAGTAAAAGTGCATAAGTAAAATTTTAAAAACATTATAAGCTTAAACATGCATTTTAAACTATTTAAAAACATATTTTAACATAGATAAGCTGTTATATATTGTTATATATGTTAACACTTAAGCTGTTAAATATTGTTTCCAAACCAAGTTTTTTTTAGATATAAAATATTTATTGGTTGGCACAAATAAAGAACAAGACATTTTATATATTTTAATAATTAGTCAAGCCAAAAAATAGTACTTACTTTTACAATCTGTTGTTTGGTTAACGTAATTTAAAAGAAAAAAGTAGTTTTTAATTTTTATGTTAGGCGCATTAATAATAATTATCTTTTGTTATACATATCAAAAACATCACCTATACTGTCAAAAGTTAACTGTAAATAATTATTTAATTAAATAATAATAATAATACCTAAATACATTAAAGACAAACTGTTTGTATAGGATATGCACTACGCAAAAAATACTAAAAAAAAAAAAATAAATAAATAAATCGTAGTGAGAAGAGTGGGAGTGGACCACTACTACAAGACGGCCCCCACCACCGCCTTCCACACAGACCAGCTGATAGGCCTTGCATATACGCTATGGAGTACAACCGAGATTGTGCGCCAGTACTGAGGGATTAGCGGAAGCTATTTGAAGGAGCTTCTTTAGGTTTTCTTAAGTTTAGGCATTTAAAAGGCATTGAATCACATATTTTATAATTTCAATGTGTAAATAATTTAACTTAAACTTTAAATGCGGTTCATTTTATTTTTACAGATCTCACAGGGGGTTCACGTGATCACGTGCTTCTTATGGAGTAGTCAGTCGGTACTGATATTTAATTTAAATAATGTATTTTTATCACAGTCAAGAAATGTTGAGGTGAAAAGTTTATTTTTACCAGGAGTTTATACATATTTGTTTGAATCAATGATTTAGTAGGCAAGTTATTATTTGTTTTTATCATAATTATTAAAGGAAGTTGTTATGGTTTAGGGAGATGAAAATGAAGATTCAGCTCTTAATGAAGAACAACTAAAATGTAAGTATCATTATACACATAGTTTGGGCAAGCATATTGGATACTACTTAAAAATATATAAAAAAATATATATATAGTTTGATTCAGGAAAGTAGACTTACTACTTTAAAAACTTTTCTAAGGCCTTTTAAAGTGACACACAAAAAGGTAAAATATAAAACAATAATGGGTCTTTGTGTAACTCTCTTATGTGATGGACTGAAGACCAGTGGCCTTGAAATATCTCCATGAGCATTTTATTATTATTTGCAACCTCTTTTTTGGTATTGTGTAAAATTTTTATATATCCCAAAAATATCAATTCTTGTTGTGTCATGACTCCCAAAGGATATTGTCTATTTGTTTCCTTGAAAAATTAAGAGCGGTGTGGGATTCCTTCTAGAATACAAAATGTTCTATGAGGTAATATAATCTCATCAAACCATCGTTTCCACGTTTCATAATATATACAAAATATTCTTTAGAAATTAAAAAAAATCTATCTTAGATATTTTAGAAAAACCACTGCCAGCAAACAATTTTGGTACCAAATAGAACACATTTGCAGGAAGTTCAGGAAGTCACTCAAATAAAGAATCACTCATCAAATTGATGTAACTACAGATGGGCCTTGTAGGTGAGCTACTATAGATAGGCCGCTTAGAAAGTAACCTACTGAATTTAACTGTGTGAGAGAGATAGAATGAGTGGTGGAAGTGAGAGAGAGAGAGAACTACTCTTCTCCCATTGTGTCATTCGATTTAATCTTGTTATGGCAACTAAGAAGACAATAGGCTGCAGCATGGCAGCATAGTAATAGGCCCTACCCATCATCATCAATTAATGATAATTTAAATCATTATTTAGTACCATATTCAAATAAAGATTAATAATAACAATAACACAATGAATAATAAAGTAAAAAATTAACAGCAATTAAACAAACTTATACAACTCATTATAGTTATTTTCCATCTAAACAATGCTACAGAAGTTGAATACTTTATTGCGGATGTTAGTCACGCCCGTGATGGACGGTAGCTGAACAGTAGCACTCCTACTGCACTAAATATAACATGTGAGTCGTTTACTGTCTGGCCCAATTATTGTAATGAATGTTTAAATGTCACTAGTTAAATTTGATGCTCATATAGGTTTAGACAAAATTTAGATTAGATCAACCTGTTAAAATCCACTGGATGGTGACAGGTTAGCCTTAATGAACAACACGGACATTGAATAAATTATGAAACGTACTTAGTTTAAAAGGGATCAGCTATGCTGTACACACGAATTGCCGTATAAGGTCTAACAAAAGAGAGCGGTGCCGTCAACTGTAAGATCCAGAGCATGTGGAGTAAACAAGGACGCCACTAGTTTTAGATCCCCTGATTTTAGATGGGTGCCATTTCAGGTGGGAGGACAGGAATTGAAAGCAGGCATGGGCGTCCATTAATATGGGCTAGAGGGGGCTCGAGCCCTCCCTATGAGACACCACGTTAACCTTATTTTTGCAGATTGTGCAGTAAAAACATAAAATATTAAATTATTCACACATATGCATGAGGAGTCGCACCAGACGCCCAGCAAGGAATGAGCGTCAAGCGAGGATGACCCGATTACGTATTACACTATAATTATAGTACAACAGGATTTACAACAATTTTTCATTTATTGAACTATTTTCATTGTGTAAACTACAGTTTCTGATTCTGTTCTAATTACAATTATTGTCATTAAAGACGTTTTGAAATAATTTTTTAAGCATTTTTTTTGTCCTTTGCTTTTGTTTTACTATACTTATTTCTTTACTGAATTAATTATTATAGTAAAAATTCTAACAGTTAAAAAACATTATGTCCTATGGCCATAATAGTTTCAAGTTCTCTACAAATTCCGTTAGAGAGGATAATATCTAGGCGTACAGCATAGCATATGCTACGGCCACTGTGATTAATCGTTACATCACACTATATTATTAATTTTTGTTTTCAAATTTAAAAAATGATGCAAAAAGACAATAGGCCTAACCTCCTAAATTGACAAACCAAATGTAGGTAAAAAATGTGTAAAATCATCCATTTTATACCTAAATTTTTAAAAATTTTCTGACCTCCCTTTTTACTGGAGGGTATTCCATACCTCCCCCCGGCCCATCTTATGGAAAAGTTAGATTGATGCCCATAAGAGCAGGACAACAATACAGTGCAAAAATATTGAGATATATGTTAAAACATGACTTTTTAGGGACCTTTGTGTGAGTTGCCAGTGTGGCAGTTCAGTGGTTTCACTTTGGACTGTAGATTTAAGATCTTATGCTCAATCTCCAACTGACGATCAATAATTCACACATTAAATAAAGTTCACATGCACGCCTCTGACCCATGTGAACTGGCAAGTAAGGTTTTTAAATAGAAAAACCTTATATTTTACTGTACATTAGTTTTAATGTAACTCTTGCATTCATTAATTTTAAATGGTTATTAGTGCCAAATTTTCACAGGACAGATAAACAGAAATTAGAGGTATTATCACAGACCTTCAGTTATAATAAAAGGCCTATTACACTACTCTATAAGCAAAATTATCGATTTTCACAATAATTTTAAATTATTGTGCTGAGTCTTGTACAGGGTGTCCTACATTCCCTTTTAAACTTTGATGCAAACAAAATATACCATTTTAAAGCTAAAATATAAAAGTATGATTACTGAAAATGTATGATTACAACTGACGTTAAACTCACAAAAACAATCTTCCCTATATACAAGGTTAGTACAGTCTGAAAACACCTTAATAATTTTATTATTAATTGGGCTAGAGGATTAAAAATTTACAAATTAAAAATTGGAATCTATAAAAACCAATTTTTTAACATTCTTACTGACTCATTGCCTCCAATGGTGGACGGCCCACAAGGAGTCAGTAGATAATTTTAAATGTAAGCATAGGTTGACATATCAATAATTTTAAAGTTCTGGTCAAGCAAAGAAAAACACTGCAAACTGCACTTCAAAAGGATCATTCATTAAAAAATGACGGTTATGCAAAGATTTGTTAAAATAAGCCATAAAATTCAGCTGAAAAATATGGATGTTGCTGTAATTTAGTTTGATTTCACTTTTTTTAATTGTTATGAGTTTTTTAGGTTGAAAATTTCAAATTATATAGCAATATCAAAATGATAAGCATTTGGGTACATTGATCCAAAAAGATCCATGTATGAATAAGGTGTTGATTATTTCCTTATTGTCAAAATTTCAGATAATAAAGGTTTATAATCTAGAAAACCCTGTAAGTCTACTTTAGGGGGATTCAAAGTAGTGCAATCATGCTAGAGTTCATAGAAATTACCTCTGATACATCAAAACGGAAAGTAAATTAGCCAAGATTTTGTGACATGTTTATGTTTTTTGTATCAGCTGTTCGCAATAAATTATGATATTAAATTAATGCCAATGGAAAAAAGGAAAATTTGAGGGACTGTTTCTAGCCCTTAGGATGAGAATTTCAAGAAATAGCTTCTTATTGGGTCTCTATGACACAAAAGCTAACTTTTCTCCAAATTTAATCTAAGTCTGTTCTTTGGTTCCGGATATTTTGTAATATGTACATCATTTTTGGATTAGATTATATATATTAAAATTACTGCAATATTTATTAGCAAATCCAACTTGATATTTTAAAATCCTCAGTTTCTTACTACATTTTGAAAAACTGTCATGAGATTTACTATTTATGAAACTTTTCCAGTACTCAAGAATGCATTTAATGCGTTTGATCAGGAGCAGAAAGGCAGTATCTCAGTGGAGATGGTGGGCACCATCCTGGAGTTGTTGGGCTGGACCATGAGTCCCTCCGAACTGAAGGAGATTGTGGATGAAGTGGATGTTGATGGTGAGTGCAGACTAGGTATAATACAGTCAAGGCACTTTATGTGATTACCATAGGTGTTTATAAGGAGGCCACTCAGGTCCACAAAAACACCTAAAAATATGGGTTCTATTTCAACAATTCGGTCCATAATAATGATCACATCGTATCATTTGATTAATGAAGAACTGTTCAAGTGGACAATTAGTAGGTTTCTGTATAGGTTGAGTATTTTTATAACGTTTCTACAGTGAAATATGTGAAACCTTAAATGTCATTTTTTATGATTTTAAATTTAAAAAAACTCATAATGACAACTTATGGTGGACTGGATTGGAGCTTTAATTATATTTTCAATCAATATAAAGTACTGAGTATAATAATAGTAATAATAATGAATTCTAGAGTTGAAATAGAAAGAATGTTTTAGCCAGCTGGCAGTAAAATTGCATGTCTACTTCCCAGTGGTGACTTAGTGGTTTGGGAAACGGCCACCTTAAGCCAGGCATCTAGCTGTTGGATGTTTTTTTACAAACTACTTAAGTACTGTGTACTTAATTAGACTAATTAGAATTGGGACTATATCAATTTCTTACATTCATGTGTCACTCACATTTTAGTTAATTAATTTCAATTTGTTTGAATATAATGTTGTTTTATCGACTTTGGAGTCAAACTGTTCTTCATGTTTTGGTAATATTTTAATTTATATTTGCATGTGCTATGTCAGTTATTTATATGTCATACTAACTACATTGTTTATCAAAGCCCTATTCAACTAAAATATGGCCTGTTCAAAAATTAAAAAAAACACGCATCCTCTTGCACTACTATTGTAAAAACTCTATGATTCCATGTAACTAGATACACTAACTCCATTAATTTCCATCCCTGAAGCTGGAGGCCGTTCATTTAAGGTGGGCTCTTCGCCATTATACACAGAATTACCAACCACAGCTTGATTCAAACTCACGATCCTTAACATTGCACAGTACAACCATTGATTTTACTATACATAGATAGTATATTGTATAATTTATATAGTAAAATCAATGGTACAACTTAAGACAGGTTGTCCATTTCATCACCAAAGAAGCTGTTCACGATAACACTCCTAGAGCTGTTCTTCAGCTTCAGCTCCAAAGTATATTGTTTTTACTTTTTATGAGACAGTTACTAAAGCCAAAAATTCATTGAGATTCAATACACTTACTACGTATTGAATCAGATGTTTTCCTCCCAATAACAAAATTTCAGAAACATCCATTACTGTCACAAACATATCAGAAAATATAATAGAATGGACCAATATCGAATCTGGTCTCTTTCAACAAAATGATTAATTATGCAACAAATACGATTCAACAAAATGATTCGTATTTGTTGTAAGTATAAACAGAACACTACCATGTCTAGAAGATATTAAGACAATACACTAATAAGGTTTATTTTTACAAAAGGGCTTCCACTTTTACAAATTTTCTGTAGAAGAAAGCAAAAAAAGGGCTCGGGAACCTTTACAAAATGAAGAATAAGATGACAGATGGCCTAGAGATAGTGAAGAAGGCTATCTCATAGCAAAATTTCACATTAAGTAAAGTCTAAATTACAAAAAGATTTGGATTCTGTTTTTTAATTCATCATATTGACGCCATTAGACTTCTTTTATGGTTTTGTAAATAAATAGATTTTGATCATCATTCTGTTCATCACACAACTCAAAACAAAAGTAACTCATATTCAAAGTATGAAAGCTAGTCACTGTTACCACCAATGCAAGGTCTTCAAGTGATTGGATTAAAATTTACTTAATGAGATACCTCTCTACTCAGTGAAGGAATACCTGGATTTGATCCAGACTAACATCTGTTAGAAATAAACTTAACTGTATTCGTTTATTAATTTATTTTGTCAACACAAAACACATTTGGCGGTTTTATTAGTGAAGATTGTTTTTCTTAAGTGCATTGAAAATTATTTGTAAATTGTATTTACTCAAAACAAGTTAAGATAAATTTTGCTGACAATTGTTGTTAGGATCTGGATGGCTGGAATTTGACGAGTTTTGCATATTAGCATCCAGATTCCTAACGGAGGAAGAAGAAGGCCCAGCAGATGTAGCAGAGGAGTTAAGAGAAGCATTCCGAATGTATGATAAAGAGGGTAAGATTATTAGACATATTGCCATAAAGAAGTGGTATTATTTTGAATCAAGAATAGTGTTATTCCTTGTTACTGGTAGTGACAGAGTCTCGGAGGAGTTGTTGTATAATGTATCTCTAAAGATCTGTGTTGGCCTTCATCCAATTGCCTCAAGAAAATTAACCTAGCCACAATGACAATTTCAGCCTTTAATCAAATTCCTTTACTGCCTTTAGACTTAAAGTAAGCATTGGCATGGGTCAATACAATAAAATTATAATTACAACTTGTAGTTTAAAAACTATATACTAGTTTTAGAAAACTAACCAATTAAACTATTTACATTACTGCTTATCATTTAAGTAGCTACAAACACTGTAGTAGGCTTTACTTGACAAGTATGCTTTTACAGACCTCCTAAATTTACTTTCGGACTTTACTTCCTTGAGGTAATTAGGTAAGACATTAAACAACTTGATACAGGAGTAATGAATGTGTTTCTGGAAAAATGATGTTTTGTGTTTAGGAATAGGGAGACCTGCACGACAACGAAAACTATAGGCAGCTGATCTTGTACACTCAAAACAACATTTGTTTTTAATGTAAAACATCAAGGACTCCAAAATGAAGATGGAAGGAAATGTTAAAATGTTGTTGTTAAGGAAAGTATCCACACAATATTCCAGCTTTCCAAGACCAAAAAATTGTACGGATAACCTTTTTTTGGAGGCAGAATAAATTTTTGGAGCGGCCGTAGATAAGGGGCTAAGGCGCTGGCTTGCCACGCTGCCGGTCTGGGTTCGATTCCCGTTGTGACCACTAATAGATTTTGCCCTGCCGCTCCCGTGGTTCGGAAGTCACGTAAAGCCGTTGGTCCCCAGGTTAAGTGTTAGAGAGGGCTCCTTAGCCCTAACTTCGCCTGGTAAAATAAGACAAACTTTAACTTTAACTTTTTATACTTAGTATTAAGACATTCTGAACCCCAAACTGGGACAGCATATGCAAGATGAGGATAGAAACAACCATAATAGGCAGTGGTTGCAAAAAAATGCTAACTTTCTTATACCGTAAAGACATGAACTTAATTTGCCACTGATATTACTTATATGATTTGTGAAATTTAGTTGAGAATTTTTATGGATACCTAAAAACTTTACAACATCTGTGTTTGACACAGTTGTTTTCCCCAAGTTGAAGAGAGGCACCCACGGGGGGACTGTTCCTTATTTGAAAGTTTATTACGTTTGCCTTGTCTGAATTTACAATTAATCCATTATGACTTAACCACTGCAACAAGGAGTTTGCTTCTATAAATGATGCAATTTCCAACTCCTCTTTATGGTCGCCTGTTACAATGAGGGACGTATCGTCGGCAAAAAGACAGAGATCTGCCTTGTTTACACTGTTATTGACATCATTCATAAATAGAAGAAATAGGACAGGTCCTAAGATCGAGTCCTGAGGGACTCCAGTTGTTACTGACAGTTCTTTAGAATATTGTTTACACAAGACTTTTGATTGATCTAAATGGGAGATGTCTACTACCTGTCTACGGCCTATAAGATACGACTTGAACCAATCTAAAGCTCTGCCCCTAATACCCATGTAATGCATTTTATCAAAAATGATTCTGTGATTAACGACATCAAAAGCTTTACTGAGGTCTAAAAAAATACCTACTGCGTGACCTCTCTATGACTGTTTGGATTTTTAAATTTATTTAGTCTAGTTTGAAAAGGAAACCATCCTAACTATGTACTGTGGCAAGAACTAATTTCACTTGAGATGTGTTTTGAAAAGCGCTGTAGATTAATAATTTTGCTTTAAGTCTGTATTAATGACATGATACTACTTAAATTTCACTTATAAACAAATTACTTGCAGATTTCACTATAGATAAGGCAGATGGTAACTAGCTAAATAAAACCACGCTTTGCTGTAGATTAGTCTTGATTTTATCTGAAATAAAGTAACTTATAACTTGCGAGGCTTACCGAGGCACTTGGCCTTCGTGTGAGGGGAGGGCAGTCCCAGTCCCACACCTCCACATGTGACTGATCTCTTGGTTACCGAGTTGCCGGTCAAGCTGCGCTTGCAGCGCCTCTCTTTGTAGAAAAGAATTTATTTTTGCCTCCACTGTTGTTTGTTTACATTTATTATAACGGCCAATCAGAAAGGTCTTTTACATTTTTAATTTGAATTAAAATCTCTTATTGCTAAAATAAAAACTACATATTATGCTGTCTTTGCAGTCTGCTCTGGAAAAGGCACATGGTTTTGCTTATAAATTAATAAATCATATTATGATATAATCAATATATATATAAACAAATATGAAAAAAAGTTAAGCGTTATTTATTAATTACCGTAGTAATGATTGTCACAATTATTTATTATTTATCTATTAACAATAACAAGGTTAAGGCAGGTTGTAAACAACAGTTTCAATTGCAGATGATTTTATTTCCTATTTTTATTTGCCATATGGCACACACTGACTCGGCGGTTCCCCCCACTCCAATTAGTCTACTGCGCAAGGCCTAACCAAGTGCCTCGGTAAACGTTGCGAGTTATACACTTGTTTTCATAAATAAACCATCATCCTATCACAGTTTAGGATTTGGATATAACATGCACAAAAATCAGTTAGTCATAGTAGCACTTTTTCAGCATTGATATTAATTTTCATTTGTGAAATTAGGTAGGTCAGATGTGCTTGAAATGCCATTTTTCCATCAACAAATGTAAGAACTAAAAAATAATATACAAAAAACTCTTGTACATTAATGCAATGTTGTATAAAAATTGCAAGTGAATCCTTTCACTACTTTTTGAGTGTTGAGTACACAAACATACGGAGTTTGATTTTTGTAAAGACAGATATGCAATATTGATACATTCTCATAAACATGGTCCCTCTTCCAAAGATGCTGTTACTTATACAATTAGTAGCTAAATTAGATCTATGCTAATTAGAAATATTAAAACAATGTTAACTTTAAAATGTAGCAAAACTAACGGTGCTAGATTACAAACAAGTCCAAAGTATTAAGCATTTTTAAGTCTTTCAATAAGATAGAACAATTTTTCAATTAATGCCAGCAGAGCTGCAAGTTGAAATACTTTGAACTCTGCTGCCAAGATTGATTTGATCAAATACAACTAAATAAATATGTTTAAAACAATGTTTAAAATGTATTAGTAAAATTAATTATAATGAGAAAGTCATTTTTTAAATTAATTAATTCCATCAAGCATATACAGCAAAAAATAAAATTAATTAGTTGTAAATATGTTATGTGAAGTATGTAATTTAATGGCAAGCATAAACATTTTTTACACACTTTAATGAAAATGATTATGAGGAAATAGTTTTCATAGGCTACAGGTTTTCAGTTGGATCCCAGTCGGAATGAAATAAATTTTGAAAGGATCAGCTGATAACCACAGGCTGTTCATTTGTCATCAAGGTACTGTTTAATGACACTTTCTAAGGAATAGTCAGCTTTAGTTTGTAACAATGACTACTATACACTCATTCGAACTCCATATTCACCCATATCTTGATGATCTGTGTCTCAAGAATAAATAAATGTGTCCCTTTAATAGGATAGGTTAAAGGGCACTAGGCCAGGAATTAGTATATTGGAGAAACATCACAAAATATTGTGGAATTTTCAATACCAGTGGCATTGAAAATTTGTGAGATTATGTGTATGTTACTACTACTCTGGTGTTAGTGATAAGTTAATATAGTAATTGTTTTTTATATGGCTCAAATTGGTTTGTATTTTACGTCCAATATTCAATTAAAAAGATTAAAGTCCCATTTTTCAGCTTTTTATTCCATTCGAAACTAAAATAACTTTATCATTATTTATAATTAATTCTTTTTTTTCAAAACAAAATAAAATTTCTTTTAATACCATAATCAGAATATTACTGGAGATGCTTCTGCAGTGATTTTTATACATACAAAATACCTAGGAACATCAACCTTCTTCCTCCATGCATTTTCAACTAGGTGATTTAGTTTTAATTTTTAACCATGCAAATAAACTGAGTAGTATTAATTTTATTCTAAAAGAAAAAAAAATTAATTTTATTCTGAGACAATAATGTTATTCTAAAAGTACTAAAATTAAATTTTTAGGAATAACAATAGACAGACAATGACTTAACTAGAGACTTTCATGTTGCTAAAAAGATCACATCTGGACTGTATGCATTGCATAAAATGTCTAAAACATGCAATCTAGATACTTTTAAGACAGTATATTTTGCACATGTTCAGACCCATTAGCTTTTGGTATAAGTATATATGGAGCAACAACAAAAAGGAACTTAGACAGAATTTTGCTACTGCTAAAGAGAGCCCTCAAATTATGTTACAGTTAAAATGGCAGGACTCGGTTAAAGAGTATTTCAAGCTCAAGTTGGAATTATGACAGTTTGTAGTATTTATTTATATTAAACAATCTTGTTCACTCAGCAGCACTGTAAATTTCTCCTTATGTAGGAGAAAGCCACAATTATAATGCAAGATTTAAGAATAATACTGCAAAACACCAATTCATAGATTAAAGTGGTTGGCCAGATGCCAAAAAAAAAAAACCTGTCAAAATTTAAATTACTGTTAAAATCTTTTTTTTTTAAGTATGCCTTTTTACTTCATAAACGAATACTTTACTAGGTAGAACCCATTATTTTTATTTTATTTTTCTGACCTCCTCTTGTTCATTATTTATTGTCTAGATTTAGGAACTTGTTAAAATATTGATTGTATTTTTTATTGTGTTGTTATGGTTTGTATTAAGTTTATGCATAACAATTTGTGACAACATTCAAACTGTATACATTGTTACAGTAATGAATAAAGAATATTTTCATTTCATTTTATAAATATTTCAGTTCTTGTATATTAGCTGAGATTCAACAATGCAGATGTTAAGTTGTCAAAATGAAAGTAACTAACAAATAAACACAAAATAAAATATAAATAAGAACCAAACGAAAAGCTTCTTTAAAACATCATCAACATTAGAAAGGTTATTTTATTTAATTGATTCTATAATCATCGTTGCTTGCTGGCACACGATAATTTTGTTTTTAAATTTGCAGTACTAATTAATATCTCATGGTTTATTTTATATAATCCACATGGTATATCATTGTTCTAGGACAAGGTTATATAACAACTGATGTCTTAAAGGAGATTTTTCGAGAACTCGACCACACAATTACAGAGGAAGATCTGAACAACATGATAGAAGAAATTGATGCAGATGGATCAGGAACAGTTGACTTTGATGGTAAGTCTAAATACGTTACTATAGAGTAATGAATGATGGTCAATCTGCGAGAACTGAACAGAGAGACAAAGTTTTGTTCAACTTTTATAAATGTTGCTAGTTAACAAATTTATTTTACTCCAATAGAAACAATAATGGGAAGTGTTAACCTTATGTTTAGATTTGTTTAAATAGAGAGTAAATTACCCTACAATCAGTTAAAATGGTTGAGAGATTCTTCACCAGAGCAAAATTGTAGTACCTGTTATGTACTACAACTGGTGTCAAAAACGAAAACTACAGCTTTTTACTAGAAAATTGCAGTACAACATTCTCTCACAAAGAGCTCTAATTGTTATGAACTGATTTTGGGCCACATCCCGTCAGTGTTCTAGTGCTTAAGTCGTAATCTGCTCTGGTCAGGGAGACAGCGAAGCTTTAAGTTCAAAACCCAGTTGGGGCACAAAAAGGTAGCTGATGCAATTATATTAGTACTGTCCTTTTGCAGGTACGGGAACATCATATTATAATATAAAAACATAGTAGCGAAGCTTACTGTTAAGAAAAATGCCAACTGCCCAATGCTAGCGATCCTAGTGGTCGTCTTCCAGAGCTGTGGCATTTCTCCGTTAGATAACACAGCAGTTTACTTATGTTGCACCACAATTAATTGAGTGTAAATATTCAAATCAAATCGTTTATTTGATACACCACCGCTAGGATTGCTAGCATCGCTTGCAAGTAAAACGACTGAGCTTCGCTACTGTGTGTTTATAATTATACTGTGGGAACATTGTGGTGAATGAAAGAGTAAAATGGAAGTATTTGTTGAGGGTTCTAATGTAATATTAACTGTGCAACCAAGATCACCAGTCACTGATACAGTTTTGCTAATTTTTAACTTGAAATTGACTTAGTTCCAAAATTCAAAATAACTTTATTTCCTTTTATACAAATGTACAATGTTACAAAAATTAAACTGTATTTAAGGAAAACATACTCTTAAATTAACCATTAAACATGTGAGACACCAATGCAACCAAAACCACAACTCCTTAAAAATTAACTTTAGAATTTAGATTTACAACTGGTCTACTAATACTGTTAAGAAAAAAAAAGAAAAAGGTGGAAACTAGGACCATTATGTGTGGGTTTTGCTGTATTGCTGAAATTGTTAGAGTATTGCTAGTTTAAATTTAGTAGAAAAAAAGTATATGGAAATAAGCTTACACAGGCAATACTGCCTGTGCGTAGGCTAGTTGCCCTCACAAATTTTTTATATTAATTTAGTATATTCATTGGGAGAGATAGGACGTCAGCAAACCTACCTTATAAGACAAGTCCACTAACACCACAGTATTAGTAAACATATACAAAAGAATCACATGTGCACAAATATTAAGTGCCACTGACACTTTCTTTAGTTGAGTAACTCCTACAAGAAAGTAGAGGCTTTCTTGTAGCAGTTATTTTTAGTCCAGTTGTCTTTGAAGATAAATAATTTTTAAAATATATACTAATTATTTGTCTTATTTCAGAATTCATGGAAGTGATGACGGGAGAGTGATTGGAAGAAAATGGCAAGAGAGCGGAACTACTTCAAATATATAATAGATGGGGAAAATGTATTGATTCATTCTTTCATTGCTCTAATAAATTTGTACTGAATTTAAAATTTTAATTCAAAACCGATTCTTGATAGGAAGATTTCTGAGCTCATTTTTCAGCAGAGAACACTAAAACCATACTTGTTTATAGCGCCAAACCAATTCTCATATATGCAACTGCAACAATCTACATTCGAAATTGACAAGTTTTACTAAGCACTGAGGCACAAGATATACGTAAATAACATTTGAGCAGGATTTCATGATGAAAGCCTGGGCACCCTTAAACTCAGCACTTGTAATAAAAGTGATATTCTAACATGATTACAACAAGGTTTTAGCAAGATGATGTTCCTGTCATAGACATTATCGGTACAAACTGCAAAAGCACTCACAAATTTATTTAACATCTGTTTTGTTGTATGATATGTGCATTTTGCAGATAGCTTAGTGTTTCTGAGTGAAAATGTCACTGATTTGTCAGCAAAGACAGTAAAACTTATTGGCTTTCACTTCTTAATAATTTGAGATTATTTTACAGCTTTATTACAATTTAACAGTAGGATGTAAAATTAATATATTAGCATTTGCCGATGATGTAACTATTTTAACTGAAACAAAAGAAGACCTTGAAGAACTAACCAAAATTTTCATTCAAGAGACAGGATGCATGGGTCTAAGAATAAATGATAAAAAAACAAAGTACATGCACTTTGAAAGAGGTGGCCACCCGCTTACAGAAATAAATATAGAAGGACATAGCTTTGAAGAGGTGGAGCAGTTTAAATATCTGGGAGTACTAATATCCAATAAGAATAGTGAGGAATTAGAAATTGTAAACAGAATAAACCTAGCCAAGAGATGCATGTATGCTTGCAATAAGATCTTGTCGTCAAAGTTACTGTCATACCGAACAAAAATACAAAAATACGAATATATCAAACTATAATAAGGCCAGTACTTTTATATGGTGCAGAAACCTGGATATTAAATAAAAAAGAAGAGAACAAACTCATCGTGTTTGAAAATCGCGTACTAAGGAAAATATTTGACCAACATTGGAAAATGGAGAATGGAGGCGCAAGCATAACCAAGAGATAAGACAGCAGTACAATGACTGTGACATAATAGCAACCACAAGATCAAGAAGATTGAGATGGGCAGGCCATGTATGGCGTAGAGAACAAGGGACGCTACTGAAGGAAGCTGGATTGGGAAGACCAGTGGGAAGAAGACCTCTAGGTAGACCAAAAAGAAGATGGTGGGATGGGGTTAAGACAGACACCGCAGTACTTGGAACCACAATGGAGGAGGCAGAAAACAGAGAAAGATGGAGAGAGCTTGTTGGTGAGGCCAAATCCCTTCTTGGGCATCGATGGCCATGGGAGTAAGAGTAAGAGTTTATTACAATTTGATTTTGAATATTCCAACTTATTAAAAAGCATTTTTGTCATATATAACAAAATCTTTCTTCAAATGTTAATTTTCTGCTGCTATTCTTAACCAAAGGGAATTCTAAAATTTCCATATTTTTTTCCAGGAATGTTGTTAATATCAAACACACCATGCTGATTTTCACACAAAGTAATCCATTGACAACCCTGTAATAAAACGGTTTTAAGAATGGATTTCAGAATCTCAGCAATTTCATTTGCTTGTTTTTCTTTACTGAAAGTTAACTGTCGATCAATCGTATTCTGCTTCCCCTCATGGATGAATTTACGTTGTGATCTTTGTGGGTACAAACAAAAGGTAGTTTTCATCCAATCTTCAACGAACCTAACTGTATAAAGCTCTACTTTCTTTGATAAGTAATCACTCGGTTTGACATGTTCCGAGTTTCCAGACTAGATTTATCATTTGAAATATAATATAAAACAAAATGTTGGGGGTGCGGTACACCACATTGCACCCCTGTAACTCCGCCCATACTTCCCCTTCTCTAAGGAATTAACTGTTGCCGCACTAAGTATTGAAGTTGGGTAATAAACTAGTTCTACATGAGAACCAAACTTCCTGATTGCTCTTTTCCTATATTAAATCCCCCTTGAACAAGTTGACTGGTCATTTGTGATAAATAAGTAACTTTGTCTGCAGTAAATATTATGTAGTAACAGGAATACCAGGGTATGACTGCCAACTGATCAGAGATTTTCTTTGTTTATTACCTTGGGTCATGGTTGGAATTTGTAGTAGTTTGAAGGAGTCTATTATTTAATACTTTAATATTTTCCTCATTTGTTAGTGAGGAAACATTTATAGAGCATGGTGTTGTGAGGTTAATTTTATCATTACTAATACTCTGGATTTGTGGACAGTTACAATTTTGAGGTAATGATGTAAATGTCGGCTCCACACTAACCTGAAAAATATGAATAAATATTATAATTAAAGCGAAACATAAATTTTCCACAGACTAAGTTTAGTAATTAGAGCAATTTTCAATTTATTCTATTTCCTGTTCTGATTATAATACATGTTTGTCGGTCATGTGGATTTCCATATGTGGACCGTGGTTTGGTCCCGCGGAGCAATATTGTGCTCCAGTTTTAATTAACCATTGTGACCTGATGATTACTTATTAAACATACAAATAATTGTTCAGTGAGGTAAAGTAACAACTGACTCAGGCTTTTAACATATTTTTTAATTTTAATTATTAAGCACATTATATGAGTATTATACTTTTTATAACATTGAAATTGCTAATTTAAAAATGTATGAATTATAAAAAAGTAAAAATAGCCTATTAGAATGCAAAAATGAACATTATTTTGCAATAACCATGTAATATTTGTTCATCCTGAACATGTAAAGCAAACATTTTCCATTTGGTCAGGGCAGATCCAGTTCTTACACCTGTCACAAGGTTTGCGTGTTGTTCTCTTACTGACCCGGCCCTAGAAGTAACATGTTCCAGTTTTAGCTAAATTTTTTTGATTTTTTAATGTCTCTTTCAAGGTCACTGTCACTTACTTCAATTCTCTTGAAGTTCTATGTTATCTTCTTCGAGCTCGCCAGCGTTTTCAACTCTCAGAACACTTTCTGTATCATCTTTTGTTTCTCTTAGCCACCTATCTGACTGTTCTCGGTAAAGTTCAGATATTTAAAATATTCAGCACAAAAAGACACTAACTTAACAATTATACAACTAAAAATAACAACTTTCAATAATAAAAAAAAAACTACAATAATAAATTCAAGATGGTAAAAATCTGAATACATTGTTAGTCGCGTTGAGCACAGAAACGTGTATCACTAAAATAAACTGTTTGTAAACACCAGATATGTCAAGCTTACTAGCCTAAATTGAAATTATGTGAAGACAAAGAGTTGAGGGAAAGGTTGACAGACACTTAAGGTCATAAGTATTGGTATTACCAACTAAGAATGAGATAGAAATTAAAAACCCTGGAGCACCATTTTGCGCCGCACGACCAACACAGTGTTAACAGCCAATTTGAGACTGCTCGACCAAAAAGGTGTTATGGTCAATATGTGAAAAAATTATAAATTTCTTAGGTCAAAGCTCGACCAAATTTTAATTTTATGTTACCTTATTGATGGTGCCTGCAGTTTCCTAGTTGTTCAGTTGTGCATTTTGCCACTAGTGTGGCATCGTCAGTGATGCTAAAACTACTACAATCAAATGTACATGTGGTGCAATATGCAGACAACACAACTATCTCCACTAATTCAAACTCTAAAGAGGAATTAGAACTCAAATTATTTGTACTTGCATTCAATACTTTTCTCAATTAAACCTTAAAACAAACAGTTCCAAATCTATCATAATACATTTCAGTTTCCAACAAGCAGAAAATAAAACTCTCCTATTGGTCATAAGCAATGAAGACCTCTTGAAAATCACAGAATCTAGTAAATTCCTAGGATTGCACCTAATCCAAGGGCTGACCTGGAATGACCACATTGACAAAGTATGTGCGAAGGTTGCGTCAGGCATATTTGTTTTACGTAACCTGGCAAAAACCTGAGAAAGAGGTTTTAGGTTGTATTTTAAAGCTTAGTTCTAAAAACAGTGGGTTCTCCGTAGCCAAACAACTCACCATGCTCATCATTATGTCTTTGAATCAGGTTTGTTCTAGAAGGATTGAAGACATTTTAACAAGAAGACCCTATCAAAATAAAATTGTTCTTACAAATAAAGTAAATTAAATAGATGAAACAATTAATAAGAAAAAGGGCTTTTATTATTTTTAATAATACAATAAATTTTCCTTAATTTATGGTAAACGATGGTAAGATTACCACTGATAACAAAAATGATAATCTGTTAAAAATAGAGCAATTCTAAAATTGAAACAGTAAAGTATGTAAATAAGACATTTTATAAATTTAATATGAACTGCCAAGAGAAACTTGACTTAAATCAATGAATGCACACTTTTGGAATGTATCAGATTGATATAAAATATAGTATATTTGTTTTATGCTTTAATAAAAAGGGTCAGAATATGGAAGTAAACAAATTGAAGGGTCAATTTAACAATAAATAAGTGGTTTTGTCTTTTAGTTGATTTAAGAACAGCTAAATTTATAAGGCCAGAAGTTCTAGTGTAGAGGTTAACAACATTTTTTAAAATTTTTCCTGTCTCAAGGAAAGGTACATTCACTAAATTATAAAACTGGGAAATATTTAAGTCACCGAAAACCGATTGCACCACCTTAATTCATTTACATTTGACCTCACCTTCTAATGAGGAAACCATCATTAACACAATGTGATTCTTGAAGTAAAGATGATTTATAGACAGACAAAGAAACTCCTGATTAACAATTAAGATTATTTAATCATAGAACATATTTTTGTTGCAATACCAATCTGTTAAATACAATTACTTTAGAGAGTTGCATATGTACATGTCTACGTATGTAACTTTGATTTGTTACATAGTGAAACTAGTCAAGTATCTTGTAACACAACAGTTTTGTATACATACTTTAGTTACGTTTTGTATTTATTTTGTTGGCCTAGGGACTGTATTATTTTTATGTTGCTTCTCAAAACTTTTTAATTTAATTTTTGTTTTATATATATATATATATATATATATATACAGGGTGGCGCAAAAAGAACGCATGGATTTGAGTAACGTAGTACCAGTGGATGGGAGCGGTCAGTGACCGCCGAGCGACGCCATTTTGTTGGTTGAAGCGTCCAGTTCTAGTAGCAATGGAGCAGTGGAACGTGCAGCATCGCGTGTTCGCTGTTGAACACTATTTCAAATCAAATGAATCTGTCATCACTGTTCAACGAAAATTTGGTTTACAGTTTAATGTCGCGCGTAATGGTTCGGTACCTGATCGCAACTCGATACTTCGTTGGGTTAACTCGTTTCGTACAACAGGATCAGTGTTGAAGAGTAAATCAACTGGTCACCCTCGTACGGCGCGAACTCCACAAAATGTTGAAAGTGTCAGAGCCTCAGTTCTTGAAAGTCCTCACCGCTCGACTAGACGGCGTGCTCCGAACTTGGGGATATCACGTCGATCACTACAGCACATCCTGACATGTGAGTTACAATTCCACCCTTACAAGATAATGATTGTTCAGAAGCTCCATGCTTTCACGAACGAAGAGTTTTTTGCGAGAGAATGCTTGATGTCGTTAGAAATGACAATAATTTTGTAATGTTGAGTGATGAAGCTCATTTCCACTTGAATGGCTCAGTAAACAAGCAGAATTGCCGCTATTGGGCAGCTCACAACCCACAGGAAATGCATCAAAAAACCACTGCATTGTCCTAAAGTTACAGTATGGTGTGGGGTCTCTAAAATTGGCATCGTTGGACCTTATTTTTTTGAAGAGCGTGACCAAACAGTTACTGTTAATTCTGAACGATACGTGACAATGCTACGCACATTTTTGCAGCCAAATCTTGAAGCTTTGGGGCTCGATATGGAACAAACATGCTTTCAACAGGATGGAGCCACAGCCCACACGAGTAATCAATCTATGGCTGTCGTTCGAGGAATGTTTTCTGGTCACGTGATTTCACGTTTCGGCGATCTCCATTGGCCTGCACGTTCGCCAGATTTGACTCCTTGCGACTTCTTTTTATGGGGACACCTGAAATTCAAAGTTTATCGTCGTAAACCTCGGTCACTCGAAGAATTGAAGGCTGCAATAAGTGAAGAAATTGCCGCTGTATCACAGGACACTTTGAATAAAGTTATGGAAAACTTTGAAGAGAGACTTGCAATGTGTATTCATGCAGAAGGACGCCATCTTTCTGATGTTATTTTTAAAAATTAGTCAATTGTCTTATAACTATTAACACCCAACTCACAAATTGGGTTGTTTGATGATTGTTTTGGTGTAATTAAAATTTTGGTGTGATTAAAATTAATCAACTTATAGCCTTTTAAAATCAATGTGTTCTTTTTGTGCCACCCTGTATATATATATATATATATATATATATATATATATATATAACAAAAACCTGTTTTATCTGTTATAAGTAGTTCTCCTTTTGATGAGACCTTGTTAATCTGTCCTTTTTCGTAATCCGACTGCCTAAGACAAACAGATGGTTGGGCTATCGTGACCTCACTATAAACACCAGCCACAAAACAAAATGTAAAATAGCCATACATTTTACATTAATCAACAAAATATTGGTACTCTGGATTGTTTTGTTTTTTTTAAAATCACTTTTCACATAATAAAGTAGTCTTTTTAGGAAAATAGTTTGGATTTCAAAATAATGTACTTTACTTTAAATGCATTTGCAAGTTATTTTTAATGTGATATACAAACTCTTCATATAATATAAAATTGCATATTCTTCCATTATGGAATGTACTATAGAAATCTACATCAACAAATTAAAATTAATAACTATAAAGCCAAATAAAATAATACATGTAAGTAAGGTCGATAAGGCAAAACTGTAATATCAGACAGAAGTACGGCGATTTGAGAAGTGACTCTCACATTTACCTTAGGCCAAATCCTTATAAAACTAGTTTTTATAAAAATAACAACAACGATATTATGCTAAGTATAAAATGTACCTCTTACAAAGACCAAATATTCACATCTGAGTTCACTCACACAGTCACATATGTCGCAGCCATACAATAAATACATCATTCATCTCACAACACTAATCATCAACAGTTCTTATCCAGATTGTTTAATCAATAAAAGCGTATGGAAAGCTGTTTTCCATGAAAACAACAGAGCTCAAGAAAGACATGAATATCAAACAAGAACTGAACTACAAGGCAACAACAATGAACCACTCGTAGAGTGATTCTACAGCTTATAAATAATTCAACAATTAAATGTCTCAACAATTTTGCGTTTCTTGTACATCTTTCTTTTGTTGCTGATCTTCGTCAGTCTCGGGATTGTCCCATGCTTGCCTCACACCTGAGGCAAACACCTGGTAGAAGGTACTACAGACAAAGTAGACCGCTGCAGCAATGAAGAACACTTCCCGCCACGCTTGCTGGTTTCCCTAAAAATACCATCAGACGTTTGAGAGTATGTAAGTTTTAAATCAACAATTTTAACTAGGTAAAAAAACTTTTTTTAATAAAAACAAAATATTAATAACATTCCAAATATTTCACTTTAACCCATTGAGGTAGTAATTACTTTAAAATAAAAGATTGAAAGGACAAGTACTTGAAAAACAAACTAAAAACGAGTAAAACTGTTGCAGTGGCTGGTGCTGTTGACTACAAAGTCAACATTACATTAGAAGTATCCTTCCGCTATTCTGTCATGTTGCCACACCGTTCTCTACCATACAAGCATGAGGCTCATCGGGCCATGTAGGTCCGTATCCACAGAAGGACGGTTCTAATGCAATTGCACCAGTTACCTTTATGCGCCTCAACTGGGATTCGAACCCTCTGTCAGTATTTTAAATTCAGAAAATAATTTTTTTACACTATCCCTTAACCATTATTATTCTAATTGCATTTGTTGTGATTTCAAAATTGATGTCCAAATTCTTATTAACAAATTAGTAAAAAACAAATTATTACACAACAACACAATGAATTTGTGTTGTATGACGTTCACTTGTATTGTACTTCTACCAACATGTACTATGCTGATTAAGGTACTATTTATTTCAAGTAGCAGCTATAAAATAAATTTTTTGATGTTTAAAGTACACTACGTACAATCACAATAAATATTTTAATCAGTCATCATACTTTTCATGCTTTAGTTCATACAAAGTTTTCGTTTTAAATTCACTTTCTGTGAATTTAACAAAATTTAAAATAAATCTATACCATTAAAACTGATTTACGAAAAACAAAAATTATTTCTTTAAAAGTAGGGCCTACTTCATCGGATACTGTAACACAGAACTTCAGATAACCACATTCTGGAAAAATGTGGGCCTAGTGTATATGAATCAATATTTCAAATGTTGAATGTTACTTTAGCTTTTACATAATATAAGTAATAAACAATACAACAACATAATGTATGCTTTACTTGGCCGTTTTACTTATTTGCTTAGAATTTGTTATCACAATATTCCACTAAGAAACTGTACTTACCCTTCCTTCAACGATGTAGCCAGCAATGATTGGGGCGAGAAGCCCGGCCAGATTGGCCAGGCAGTTAGTGAAGGACATTAGGATTCCAGCAAACCTAGGTGAGATGTCGAGATGGTTGACCTTGAAGCCAGAGTAGATACCGCCGTTGAGTCCCACACCAAGCGTCAAGATAGCGACTGTAAGATTAGGGTTGCAGCCAGTGAAAGAGGCTACGATCAGAGCAATTCCTGGCCCGTACTGACCTGACAACAAGTAAATATTATTTTAATAGTTAAAGTGAAAATTTGTTCAGTTCAACCCATTTCTACCAGTCATCTCAGGCTTGATCTATCACCGGATGGGTGCTTAGCCAGACAATGTAAAAATTTTTCAAGCATTTTAAATAAATTTATGAGAATAAATTCTCAACATTTCCCAAAATAGTGAGAAGACAAATAACAGAATATTACATTTTGTTTGAAAACGGTAGAGAAATTAAAACTTAATTCTGTTATACCTAGTTAAAAACCTCTTATAAACAAAAATACATCATTATCTGTATGTATTATTTTGTAATATATCAGTATAATAACATAATACAAAAATGTCAAAAGTAATTGTGAATATAATTAACATCTTAAATGAGCAAAAATCTAATCTACAAACTTCTAAACTAAATATACATGGTAGAATTAAGAGTGATGAAATGTTGTTAAATCAAATGAATTTAATAACTTTTTCCTTTCTATAGCAGATAATTTAAAACTGCACAACCACATACCGAATCGTTTTACACACAATACTTTAAGTGCTTATACTTCGACACTGGCCATGGTAAAGTGATGTGGCAAAATTATTGTCCATGGCGGTACATATCAATGAATCATTATCATAGTCAAAGTGGGGTGGTAAATTATGAGCGGACAATCAACTTAGACTCAGTCTACTAGAACTCATTTCTTCCACTCATTTGTCAATTACTCTGGAACTACTTGACTAATTAAGTTCATAATGAATTATAACACCTAAGAAGGAGTACTAAATTAAAGGTATACACCCAGATTAATATATATTCAAAATTTGAAAAAGTCCAGAACATATGGGTTTATGTTCTCCAAAAACCCAAGGCTATTATTACTTTACTAAATTTTCTCTCACAAGGCCAAAGATTTGAGGTACAAACAGAGTCCTTTTGCAAAGCCAAACGCTGAGATACTCAAGTGATGATACAGACAGCGTTCCTTCATGAGGCCAATATTCACAAGGAGGGCTATAAGCAGAGTTCCTTTGCAATGCATAAGGCTGAGATACTCAAGTAATGCTAAAGGCAGAGTTCCTTTTATAGGCAGAGATTCACAAGGAGGGCTATAAGTAGAGACACTTTGCAATGCCAAAGGCCAAGATATTCAAGTGATACTACGAGCAGAGTTCCTTTTTGAGGCAGAGATTCACAAAGAGTGAAATAAGCTGAGTCCCTTTGCAATGCAAAAGGCCGAGATACTCAAGTCATACTACAAGCAGAGTTCCTTTTTGAGGCAGAGATACTCAAGTGATGCTACAGGCAGAGTTCCCTTACGAAGCCATAGGCTGAGCTCCCTGCGACTACTAGGGAATATCCAAAAGGTTTGGTGGCTCTTACAAGAGAAGCTAGTAATTTATAAAAATCGTTTGACACAAAAAAACAAAATATAAACCTGATTGTAAGGAGCCATAAAGCATTGTTTCAATACTGTTCATTTTAATTTATCACGTAACATTCATAGTAAAAAAATCTACATACCTATTCCATTAGCAATTTTCCTGACAACAGTGTGAGTGAACCAGCCTTTCTGGATGAGGTGGTCGGCAAAAAAGCTTATCACAAGTGACAAAATCCACATGGCCAGATAGGGCAGAGCAGATTTAAACCCATTCTGAAAAAAAATACATTGTTTGAAAATGAATGCCCATTCTCACAGTGCATCTTACAAATATTAAAAACACAATTATTACTAGTGTAAACCGCACCAAAATAGTCCAATGATAGCTGTGGCATGTGAATTCCACTCCTCACTTCTCGCCCAGCAATGTTGTCAAATATAAATTCCTTGAAAATATTGATGATTTGTCTGAACATATGTTGCAGTAAACAAACACTATCATTTGTTACCATAAACCATGGTACCTAGAAAAGAAGACGGCAGGTGTAACACACATCTCCCATGAAGTTACATTGCGAAGTTGCGGAAATAAACACAAAAATACTGTTCTAATTCCCATAATTATAATTTCAAATGATAAGAGTTAAATAACTTCCTTACTATTCAGCTGAATGCTTCTATGTAATCGGTGTATTTAGTTACCAGTATTTAATAAAATAAACAAACCAGCTGATTTTACGCATATGACGTTACAATCTACTGTGCAGCCTCGTCGTGATACCTGACGTCTATAGGAAATAGTTACCGTGTTCTTGTTATAAACAAATGTACATGTTTTGGTTATGTATATATTTAGTTATATGACTATGGATAAAAACAGCTATTTAACTTGATTAATAGTACATTTTACATTTAATAGTACAATTAATTGTACTTTCTACATAATATGAAATATTTGTTTTGGTTATGTATATATTTAGTTATATGATTATGGATAAAAACAGCTTTTTCACTTGATTAATAGTACATTTTACATTTAATAGTACAATTAATTGTACTTTCTACATAATATAAAATATTTGTATTATTATAATGCTATAAAAAATTACATGAGTAACACATGCAATAGTTAATTTTACCACTACGTTCTAGAGGTTTTAAATATTATCATACAGTTGTTTTGTAAACAACATGTTAATTAAATTCACAGTATTGAACATATGCATACTTGTCATAGATGAAACATGTGGTTGAGTGGTTCTCAGAAACAATATGACAACACCGCCTAAAATGTCATGGGACTATTTCGATGCAGTTTACACTATGGCCAACTCCACAGTGAAAGTTTACTTTGACAGTATTGAACATATGCATACTTGTCATAGATGAAACATGTGGTTGAGTGGTTCTCAGAAACAATACGACACCGCCGCCTAAAATGTCATGGGACTATTTTGATGCAGTTTACACTATGCCCAACTCCACAGTGAAAGTTAACTTTAAAGTAGTGAAAAGCAGACACTTAACAATCTTTATTTATTTAATGCCAAAATTGATTTTGGGATAAAACATATTAAAATTGCTGAATATCTACTTTCCATTAATATTAAAATATATCAAGCAGTTTATGAATAAAAATGTTGAACAAAATATTTGAAAAAACTATATAACACCCTTACATAAAAAAAACTATATAAACATAAATCTGAAATTTTTAATAACTCTAAGTCTGATTAGTATTATAATATCATATTCCCGTACCGGTACACTGAAGTCAACGAAACAGGTGTGATTTAAACTCAGACAGTTTGGACTTTTCATGGTTATATACGAGTTACATCATTATCTTTAGAATGACATTATAAATTTAATGAATTTTACTGATGACCTAAGAAATAGGTCTACAGAGTTGACAAATCACTTTAAACTTGTAAATCGCTAAATTTGTTTTTACAAAATGTCTTTGTGCTTATCATTAGTAGTTCCTCGTTTATCTTATCAGTTCATTAATTCTTAAAAAATAAAAATCTCATATTCCATGTAGGTAGGCTAACTTTGCATTAAAAATTAAATTGATACAGGTTATAACTAACAAATAACAATGTGGGACCCAGCGCTGCAAAACTGACTGGTCTTAATGCAGCAGTATAAGTACATCAACTTTAAATTTGCTTTTTTCCCTAATTACCAAGAAAGCTATGTCAGTATTTAGTGACCTATTTCAGAAACCTCCTGCTACAGTTTTATGATCCATAAGCAATTAACACTTTAACCGCCCGTTAATTTTTTAATAGTTTCCGTAATCACTGTGTCACTAATTTTTGACTGACTATAAACATTCCATTGGTGCCGTGTCAGTCGTATAAGACTGCCAGTGGTGTGCCGACTCACGCCAGGCAAGTAGATGACACATTTCCCGCTCACGCCATACCATCTATCGAAGGTTATACCAACCTGACTGTAACGTAATTTATACTGATTGGCTCGTCTAAATGTAAAAAAAATGAATATATTAATCAGCTGATTTCAGTCGTATTTGACTGACATGGCGTCAGAAAGTTATTTTTTCCTCTGTAACTCCATGTCAGTTTTTTTCAACTGACAGTAAAACATCACCTGTATGCTAAGTCATTGCACTCGCATTTGAATTAGTGCGTAGTTATGTTCTGACGAGCCTAGTATGTGCCATTCTTGTTATCTGACTGCTCATGACCAAGCTTAAATGGAAATATCTAAACTATTATTACTCATTTTTGTTCTTCATATAATTTCTTATTACATTAGTCAGAAATATCTAAACTATTATTACTCATTTTTGTTCTTCATATAATTTCTTATTACATTAGTCAGAAATATCTAAACTATTATTACTCATTTTTGTTCTTCATATAATTTCTTATTACATTAGTCAGTTTTTATAGTTGTATATCAACGTATAGTTACTTCGGTTTCAAAAATTGTTTTTATTTATTCTTTTACATTTCAATAAGGGCAATTTAAAAACCTTATTATCAGTCATATTTGACTGACATGGTGTGAGCTGCAAATTTGCTGTCAGTCAAATATGACTGACAAAATGAAAGTTTGTGTATTCTGCTTAAATAGCCGGGCGTGTGTGGGGATAGGAAATGTTGAGCTGGCCTGGGGGTTAAAGTGTTAATTACAAAGGTCCTGAAATACTAATTTCATGACAAAAACTACATTGAAAATGTAGTGATTTTATACAAACAAAAACTATCCTAATCAGTTTTATAAAACAAAATATATGAATCTTGTGTATATGTTTACAGCCTGCACACATTTTTTTAGACAGGCCAAATGTCTGTATGAACATTGTTGGTTCCCAACCATTATTTTTAGTACTTTATGGTTGTACTAGAGTACATTTAAAATGTAAATTGGCTTATTTCACTAAATAAATATTTCAGATTCTACTGTCATAACTTTAGTCTTACAGCATTATTTTACCCAAAATAGGCAATTAATACTAGTAAAGTTTATAAAATAAAATTTCTTTTTCTTTGGCAATAACTGTTCCAAAGATTATATACAATTTATAACCAATTTTGCAAGGAAAGTTTTACAATAATTGGTAGGAGGAAACTACCTTAAAAATAACTAACACTCATTCTAGCAAGAAAAAGACCTCTAGCTTGTTACATATTATATTCTAACAAATTTAAAGAACAAATTGATACATTGCTGTAAATGTATTATGAATAGATACATGAGTTTAAATAACAGTTTTTAACAGCTTATTTTTTGCTTTCGTTCTAACTTATTACCAGTTCAAATTAACGTGTTCATTTAGGAAATAAGCTATCTACTTATAAATGTGAATTTTGCAATCATATAAATAAATTTACAATCAAAAATTACATTACATACATTAACTTTTAGGTTAGGAAATACAGTTGTTTTGTTCGATTATGATATTAAATTACAACTGAAAGAAACATTATGCAGCAGAAGAGGAAAGGTACAAGAGAATGACACAGCTAAATACAAACTATTTCCTGTTTGTGTTGGTGAAACATGACTAAGAAAGGAATGATGAACGAGTCATTAGGCCATTACAAGGTGGATACAAATTATTTCCACTTAATATCTCTGTTTCTAAATCCAATTTCTACTCAAAGGCCTTATATAATGCAAACTCATATTACTCAGAAATTCATAATTATATGTTGTAATTTACTATTACAAGAATCTAGTTTTATATATTCCATAAACTGCAGAACTATAAAAAAATATTTGTTTAATTAAACTAAATACAGTATATTAACCTATCCAACCTAAAATTCAAACTTAGTAAATATGAACATTGTAAACAAACAATAATTTTATTTTATAAGACAGTATATATAATCAAGTGCCATGTAGACTTACAACCTAGTGCATGAGGGTAACGTCTTCCATGACTATATAATCTACACTTTCAGCAATATCCTGACTTCCTTGAAAATAACTTTAAAATTAGAAGATAACAAAATCTTAGCCTTAACATGAGCAGTAATAAAGGTCATATACAAATCTCAAGATACTACATTGGAATGCTAGAGGCCTGCTCAAAAAAAAAAAAAAAAAAAAAAAAACTTTATATAAGGTAGACAAGGATGTACTTAGTATTACTGAAGCAAACTTAACCCTCCTACTGTTCACTATGTGCTTCTAAGTTAGCCCATTTTTGCCACTAGTGTAACGAAAAATTAAAAAATTCATATAAAATATTGAAAATATTATAAGTATAGTATAATATATAGCATTTTATTTGAAAAATTATACAAAACTTGTACATGCAAATGATAAGTTTATTTACTTATTTTAAAATGTTGTTGAGGTCAAGAGAATATAAAAATCTGTTTTAAAACATATTTTTAGGTCCACGCTACCTTGAGAAATGTTTATATTTACAATGCAAACATTCTGAAATAGCCAATTTGTTATAAATGTTATTCAAATTTATAAAATATAACTTAAATAAACAATATTTATTTAAACAAAAAACTACAATTAGAAAATTGAACACACCATTTACAGCTGTTCTAGTGTTGTTGATTATCATATGATAATTTGTGTTCCACATACAAACAATAACTGTCTACTCACATATATAGGGAGAAGCGTGGAGAAATGACGATTAAAACAATATAAAATATGTATACAAAAATTATTGTTAATAACATCTTTCCGGTAGTTTAAACAAACCGTTACGTAGTTGTCATTTTTGCGACAACTAACATCCATAATATGCGTAATGTTGTCGTGTTACCGAAACTAACATCAGAAGGGTTAAGACAATAATCACTTCCAAAATGCAACATTGAAGTACAATATCTATATGTTGGGAAAATACAGAAATTGGGAAGCCAGTTAAAGAGTCAAATTTGTTTGTCAAATTTTCTGCTGTTTAATAAATAAAAAGAAGTTTTGTTTAAATAAGAACTAAATCCAATTGAATGTTCTACCACTCAATATAAATCACACTACAACCAATCATAATATCATTTAATTAGACAATTTATAGAAAAGTATAAAAACTACTGACTCCTCAACACTAATTTCCCAATGATAAAAATTGTGACTCAATGATTCTCAACTTTTTAAGTTTTTGCTTGATAATTTTTCTCCCTAAAAAATTATTTTTGAAATGATTACTATTTTACTAGTTTCCCTTCTGTGTTTTGTAATTATGTGTTATATTAATGTTAAGCCAATGAAAAATTACTACATTTTGTAAATTATCCTTTGAATTATTATTTATTTTTTTTTTGTTATTCATTTTTTAATGAAAGGTTAGGCCAAACTCTTTTTTAACCTTACTATGCCCATTCCTCACAGACTATTGATCTGTGCAAGGAACTTATTCAGACAGTGTAAGAGAGAGAACCAGTGCAATACGCGGTGATTATTACTGGTAACTTCCAGGAAAGGCCAGGATATAAAACTGCGCTAAAACAGGGTCCTGACATCTTAGACCAGTCACCCACTGGCTCTCTTAAATTTGAATTTGAACTGTTCATACTTTAAAAATAAACAGAACAAGTCAGGTATATACTTAGCTAGATTAAAAAATGTGTGCCTGTTTTCATGATAAGCTCTTAATTGTCACATTCTATTTTGTATATTTATATACTTGTAGTATATTGTATATACCTGTTATTTTTAACAATTTAACTGAACTGATTCTATACTTGACAAGATAGTTTTAGTTCAATAAATAAGTAAGGTATATTGTTTTTATTTTAAAATTTAGAATAAGTGATGTTCCAAAGAAGGTTGGCTAACACCGCTGGAGACCTGTCATGTCAGAGTATTTGTCAGACAGTCTAAAGCAATTACTTTGTAAATACTTTGTGAAAACAGCCCCAAACATTGTTACTTGTTTAGATAGCCAGTTTTATTCCAGTATTTGTAACATTTTTTAAGATTTTGATGGAATAAAAGGTTTATTATTATATTTTTAGAAGAGTAGTGGACCAACACCCTTCCCTCCCTAGGTAATACACAGTTGCCAAACCTTATCTGGAATGAACTTTATATAATGATGGGGGTTTACATTATGATATATGTTTACAATGACTGGTACCTCTTTAATATTGAAGTGCAGAACCTGCTTCATAAAGGAGGGCAGTTCCGTCATGAGTGTTTCATAACCATAATTCTGGCCCATATGGGAGACGAGAATTGCCCAGAACGGTAAACTCTTCAATATTGACATCCAAGGAACAGGTGGTGACTAAAACAAATGATTATAAATTGTATATAATTTACGAAAGTAAACATTGGTTTAGTCAATAATCACATTTTTTAACGGATTATTAAAGTTGAATCTGTGATTGTCCTCAAACCATTTATAGAAGAAAACCTCACCTTAACATAACTCTGTTATACAGTGTTCTACAGTGAATATTTTTTTTTGAATTCGAGCCCCGACCCTCTATCTGGTGTTGACTTTTCCATTATGATCTGTTTAGTGAAAAAAAGCAAGTATAGGTTAATGCTTCTTGCAACTCTGTTGACTGTCACAAGAACAGTTGTCATCTGTCCTTTCGTTCCCAAACCATTGTGTGATTTGAACTGTCGTGGTGGTTGATTCACCTTCCCTGCTTGGCTATCAGTTATAAGAAGCTGACACCTGCGTTTTGCAGTTGAACATTACTTTACTTGAAAACATTTTAAGCTTAGTTTTTATAATTCAGATGAGTTTACTTTTTCATAGAAATTTATCACAAAATAAAAAAAAACATTATGGTGTTCTATTTCTTTTGAGAATCCCTTTAGTCTGAGGAAAGTAAACGTGGTTTACCGAAAATTATCAATACAATATTTTATACATATAAGTTTGTATTCTGTAATATTTACTTGTTTTGAATTTCTACAACATGTAATATTATACTGATTAAGAAACTAATTTTTCTTAGATTTAAAAACCATATCGTACTACTTAGTATACACTTGTATACACAACAAGGTAAGGATACACTTTTTATGTATTATATTGCCTGATTTACTGCAATATTACCTAATGTAAATGGTGTACTGCACACTGACAATAAAACTTCAATTTACCACCACTGTTTGTTATCACTTGTTGTAAAAATGAGCAATTATGAATTCATATAACGCCATACAAAGCAAGTGTAATATTTTCTATTGATTAATAGTACCACTCTAAATAATATATTCTGTGTTATCCATCTACACACGGATTAATCTCCCGCCCATATCAAAGAAATTTAGTACCAAAGGCATTAATAATGGTTTGTCTGTTATCAACCTATTCAATTAACAGTCAAAATTCTAGTTCAACAGTGACAGACAACAAAGGTCCCACTGGATTTAGAGTTATAAGTAGGTAAATGGAGAGATAAGGTAAACTTACATAGGAGAACAAATCCACTAATACTTTGCAATAGTAAAATCATACAGACACACACATTTTTCACACATTTTCAGTGCCAATGGCACTTTCCTCATGTGAGTAGAGATTAAACACACTGTACATGTATGGGTAGGTGGATGGGTCATCACCAATGTGCATTTATTAGTGGATGGGTCATTACACTGTGCATGTATGGGGGAACAGGTGAGTCATCACCAATGTATGTGTATGGCAGTGAGACTTTGTGTTAAGTGATTTGTTTACTACTGCAAGGTGTTGGTGGATTCATTTTCTTAAGTAAGTTTGCTGATGCCCTACCTCTCCTAATATACTAATTACTGGTCTAGTGCCCTTTAACCTAACCTAATATTTGTAGACTTATAAGTAGGTATTTTTTACTAACCCTCAGTATACAAGTTTATGACAGAGTTTTAACTTTAATATAAAACTTAAAAATTGACTCCTTACTGAAATGCCAGCAGAGCCCCAGACAGTGTTGATTATGTATTTTCGCTCATCTTCATTGATTCGGGAGCATGTTTCTGGGTCTTCATCCACCATTAGCAAAAAGGCTATTGACCAGAGAGCTCCGACTATGCCAAAACAGTAGAATATGGATGGCCAGCCTCCAGCGAACCCATGCTCCGCAAGGAATCCGCTCACTGGCATTGAGATGACTGTGCCGAATTGGGCACCTATCACAAACCATTGCTGGATTAATTAATCAACTTGACCAATTCATTGCAAAATTGTGCTCTTTCTATATAATGTATTTGCAAATCTATATTTCTATATTTGCCTATGCCTGTAAAATAATTAAGTGTAAAATGACCCAAACAATTAGTCAAACTAAACAAATCTTTCATTGCATGCAGTAAGTTTAATTCTTTGAGTGTCAATGTCCGACTAGTAGGACGCGGTAAAATGGTGCAAGGAAACCCAACGTCCGACTAGAAGGGATGCCACTAAATTGTGTGAGAAAACCCAACATCCGACTAGGAGGACGCCGCTAAATTGTGTGAAAAAACCCAACGTCCTACAAGTAGGACGCGGCAATAAAGTGTAATATAAAACCCAACATCCGACTAGGAGGACGCCGCTAAATTGTGTGAAAAAACCCAACGTCCTACAAGCAGGACGCGGCAATAAAGTGTAATATATTATTAAGTATGAGGCTATACTTTTTTAAACAAGTTGTAAATGAAATCACAAAAGAAAGATCAATATTTTTCTAAATAAGTTGTAATAGTGCTTGGTAATAATAATATATTGTGCATTTATTTTTAACTTCTTTTAACCAGTTCACATGGGCTTGCAAACTTGTGTATGAACTTCATTCAACAAGTGAAGTACCGACTGTTAGCTCAGTGGGGATTCTAACCTTGGACCTTGCCCTCCGCAATCCGAAGCCTTAGCTACTGAGCCACCACGCCAGCAAATTGACATTAAATAATTCGTAATTCGGTCATGGTAACCTCATGAGCTTTTGTTAATCAGATGTTCCATTTACTTGTGTTATCTTGTTTTTAAAACGTTTATTTGTGATGTTTAATCTTGACCTATTTTATTTTGGCGTTTTATCATTGCTACCTTCATATTTATGACTCAGGTAAGAGGAATAAGAAAAAAAAGCCTATTTATTTGCAAAACATGTAAAAAGGAACTTCATCCTTACTGTCTACCATTCTATAAGTGTTTTTTAAATTTCTTTTCCTAACTATATAAAATAGTCGATAAATATTTGTAAATATTGTTTCATTTTTGTGAAACTAAGAACAGCCTTATTTAAAATTACCTAGAAACATTAATTGTAAAGAAAATTTACTTTTGACTAAGTTAATATACGGCAAATGAAAAAAAGGAAAATTGCAATAATTTGAAAAAAGTGGAAGAAAATCTCTTTGTTTGAAGATATATAGAAGTTTTTATATTTGTGTCTATGTACAAAAATGTGTTTTGTTTTGAAAAACAAATCAGCTAATAGTGTGAGGGATTTTTTTCTAAACTAAATGTTAATCAAACTTTATATTTAGTTAGAATATAGTTTTGTAAATAACACAAAACAAAAATATAAATTTCTACTAAGAAATAACAAAGTTATATTGGTATTCCCAAACAGCCGCAAAACTGTTGACATCGGCCTGGGCTTTCTCGCACAACTACATAGCGCCGAGGCTGGGGTTTCTCGCACACATACTAGGCAAAATTCCTGGCACTAAAAGGGTTAACCACAGAGAAGTAAGAAACAGAGGTTGTGTCTAAATAGTGCTCTGAAAGTGTGATGAGTAAAGATCTTTGTGTGTCTAGTTCGCCATGACGGAAGGCAACGGCAGTCCCTCCCTCTCCTATACCCTCCAAACCCTCTTTCTTCATTCTATCTTCCCCCTTCTATTTCATATTCATTTCAAACATCGACAGTATGGTCTAGTGGAGCGAACAAGATGTATCTACCCCTCAGTAACTTCTTCCATCCCTCTTGAGCAACATGCGTTTTGATATTTGCAACAGTGCTGTCTACCGGCCCAAAACCTAATTTCCATGAGGGTTTCACTGAACCTTAATGAAAACAACCTCTGTTTCATCCTTCTCTTTGATTTAACATATACTTATAGCGTAAATCTATTACATACTAACTTAGAAAATATAACTTATTAAACTAATGTATATGTGAATTATTTATCATTTGACTTTGAGACTTGTGATTTTTTTTCTTGCAGTGTTTTACATATTTTCTGTGATGATCTATTGAAATTGAATAAAGTAATTATTATTTTTTTATTTTAAACTTGAAGAGGTTACAGCATTTTATTTCTTTCATATTGCACTGTATAGAGTTTTAATTGTTAAATATATATATATTTTACTAATGAGAGTATCAAATCAAAAGCTACCAGTGACAACTTTCACTAACTGGCTACCACACAAAGTACAAGATACAAGGGTCAAAGAATCCTTCCTCACTCTGAACCTAATTTATATATTACTAAACTATTCTGATATAACTGAAAAAAACATAACGATTCCCATTAATTTTGATTGAGGAGTTAGATTGGATAAATACTAGAATCAGATATCTTTTATTAAGGCATCCTTAATCAATTGTAGTAACAATTGTAGTAAAATATTGTCACCATATTTATGAGTGAAAATTACCACAGTAACAAACTATCACCACTGTGCATTTGATCAATTTGCTGATGAATAAAGTAATATATCAAGGTTGAAAGGAATCAAATTGTAAGATCATTTGATTCTTTGTTCAATTCCATTACGTTCGGAAGAAGTTTATAACAGACAGAAAAAAGAGATGACGTGTCAATGCCACTGTGGGCGGGTGGGTCAATACGACTGTATGCGTATGGACGGGCAGGTGGGTCAATATCACTGTACGTATATGGGCGGGCGGGTTGGTCAATGCCACTGTACATGTATGGGCGGGTGGGTGGGTCAATACCACTGTACGTGTATGGGCGGGTAGTTCAATGCCACTGTACGTGTACGGGCGGGCGGGTGAGTCAATAGCACTGTAAGTGTATGGGAGGGCGGGTAAAAATTTTATAGGACATTTTTGCGTACACATTGCCTGTACTACACAGTACCTGTAGTTGTCAACAAAAGTCCACGTTTTTACCTTACAAATTATGTTGCTTAGAAACAGATTTACAAAAACGCTGTTTGCAGCATGGGCACTTTTCAATAACGACCATGAAAAAATTTGGGTGTATAGTTTTTTAACTTCAAAAATTTCACCGTAGCACTAAAAGGATTAAAATCACCTATTAATTAAATTCATTATTATATTACTTTCCTAGTTCCAGGATTACTTTAGGGCAATTGTCACACATATCTTCATGGTGGCTTATATCATACATTCATGAATAAAGAAATATTGAATATTATAGTTTCTATCTTATATTTCATAAAAGAAGAGTTATTTATGACAATGCACATTTGTATATTTCATAATATGGGTTTAGTGAACTTATCTCTCTTGTTGCGCTTAACTGTCAAACTGGCAATTAGATTTTCCCATCCCGCGTGTTGTTTTTCGTGAATTACAGACATTTTTTCAAAAATTTATAAAAAATAGTTAAATTATATTATAAAACAACTTATATTTGGTGTTAATTTACTCATAATAAACCAGGCTATGTAAAAATATAATGTCATATTACGAGCTTGAAAAAGAAATGTTTTTATGTCACTTGATATCTTGGAAAATATTTACTGTAAACAAAAAAAGGTTTGGCTGTTATCCGGGAAATAATATAATACAGCTAAATTCAGAATTCAAAGATAGCCAAACCATTCCATTTTAAATCTAGTTTTAGAAAATACAAAGGTATTGTACGGTATTTGGGAATGAGAAAGAGTTATACTAATATAACTGTATGCAGTACAATATATTCAACAATGTTACCATGGTAATAGTATTTTTTTAATTACAAAAAATATAAGGTAATCACTGTAGAGTTATAAGTAATAAAATTTACAGAAAAACGAGCTGAATAAAATAAACATATTTTTATATGGTTGTTAATAAAATAACTATTGAGTTTATTGCATTATTTATGCTTATAACTGTAAACTATACTTTTCAATTTCCCAATATTTACATTAAAAATCACTCAATCCACTCATAATTAACTTCAATTGTCACTAGATAAACTTTACAGAAAATTATCTTACATATTTATTATATAATAGGACAAAATTTGACATGTAATCCCATAAAAGTGAGAAATTGTGTAGAAAATGGAGTAGAAGTGACTTTCACTTTACAAACTCGACATTGTTTAAATTGTTTTCCACCACTCCTTTCGTCACAAAGACAAAACAAACATATGTTTGCAAACAGGAACTCCTCCTGTTTCCAAAGACAGAAACACATCTTCATGTCCATAGCAGAAGTTTTCCTTCGTATTATGTACCCTCTATCTGTATCTATCTCTATGTACCCCGTATCTGTCTGTATAGGCAACATACAGGAACATTCAAATCATAGTGTGGATTAACGATAATCATGCCACTATCGTTAATGGGTGTATTATTATAAGTGACTAAGATGCTGAAAATTCCTTCAGGAGGCAGAATGGCAGCGCCGTAACTGGCAAAAAATCTGCTGGGTTGCGGTTTGACAGTTAACGATTTCCTTCTTTCGACATTACTCCTAACCTGACTAGTCCTAAAAAACTAGCCTAAAACTATTGAAACTATAATAAAACTCTGTACTGTACCACAGCTGAGGTAAAAGTATAGTAACTAAAAAGAACAAAAATTAAATTTCTTAAAATAACAATATTGTACAGTTAATGACATGGATGTGCTCCAATAAGTTTTTGTATTCACCTGAAAATATTTTCTAAGATACACAAAGACACTTTACATTAGTAACAATTACTGTGGTATGATTAGAAAACTTACATTTTAAAACATACACAATTTTACTGTCTTAAGAAAATTAAAGTAATTTTGAATACCATAACAAAATTTGTATAATACAAGATAAGGTGTTCATGAACCACAATAATTTAATTTCTTAACATTTTTCTGTTATTGGAATTTAACTTGTTGATGTAAATGGTTTGAATCATTAAAATCAAGCCTAAAAGTAGACAATTAAGCTCATTTACACTCATCACACTCATTCAAAATCCATATTCGCCCATATCTTGACGATCGGCGTCTTATGAATAAATAAATAAGCATAATGCTCATTTATAGGCTAAGAAATGTGGAAAATTATGTACTGAAGGTTAAAAATTGATTGTAAATCCATTAGGGAAACCAGGCCTCTTTTCCTGGGCAAAATTCTTTGCTTCTTGAGACCTGCAATTTTTATACTTCAAATTTGGCAAAATCAATACCAATTATGTATCCATTGACGTAGATACTTCATAATCATATGTTATAATTACACATTAATAAATTTATTTTATGTTGTTTTTAAACCTCATCTTAACTTGATCTATCATACAGTTGCTATACAACATTAATTAATTTTTAATACCTTGAAAATGAAATTGAATGAATGTATTTGAAAACACGATCGATAAAATTAAACTACATTGAACTAAAAGGAAATAATTATTAATTAAATGCATATAATATATATTTCTTATAATAAATATTCATTACAAAAAAATTCATTTCATACCTGCATAGACGAAGGCTCCCATGCGACTGCGCTCATTCGGGGGCACCCATTTGGCAAGCATTGCATGTGTACATGGTACAATTGGTCCCTGAAAAAAATATGCATTTAATTTAGCATAATAATTTAACCACAATACAATTAAATTAAAAAAAAAAAAAAAACTATAGCTGGCATATTATGACGATCAAGAAATAGTTTTGAACAAGCATAATTTGATCTATCTTTATGGACAAAAATTAAACTTTCATACATTTGTAAAGAGAAAACTCGGAAAATAGTGAATAGATTCACTTGAGATGTTTACACAAAATTACATTTATATACCAGTGTTTTTATATATTTAATTCTTCAGACTGTAAAACGAAACAGGGCATCTGAAGCATTTCCCTACATACATTTCACAAATGAAAATAAATGTCAATGATGAAAAAGAACTACTGTCCATTTTTTTAATTAGCTGATTTAATTTTCTATTGTATATCCATAATGGACTTTATTTGGTTTCAGAATAGAAAACACGCACGCACACGCACATAAATAAAACCAAACTTCCATATGATTGTGTACATGAAACTCAAAAAGAAGTGAATAGATTCACTTTAAATTTGTACACAACATTGCATTCATATTTAAGAGTATTTTTATATAATAGTTCCTAAAATTGTAAATGTAAACAGGGCATTTCAAGAATTTCCTGACTTACCTACATTTCACAAATGAAAATAAATGTCAGTGCTGAAAAATGTGACACCAGCTGATTTATGTGTGTATTACTGTATATCCAAATCATACTGTTCATCTACACTCATCACACTCATTCACCCCTCATATTCGCCCATATCTCTACGATCAGCGTCTAGAAATGAATAATGAATACCGTGTAAGTTTATTATTGTGTCCAGACGATAGTTTATTTATGAAAAAAAAACCTATGTTACTCTAGTTCAGATAAAATAAAAATTAAAAAGAACAAATAAAAATAAAGTTCTAACAACTAAAGTAAAAAACAATGACTAGTAGTCAATATCAGACTAGGCCACAGGAAACGTAGCCGGTTTTAGGATCACTATTTCATGGTTCACCACATTACTTTTTCTATTTCTAATATGGAAGAAAGTAAAAATTATTAAAACTAATAACTGTTTATGTATTCTTTAAAACCTTTGCTTTGATGTTTCTTTCATACAGCAAAGCACAGGCAGTCAGCCAGATAAGTATCTCAAATGTCAAATGTGTTACTGGAACCTAATGTTTTTTTGTTATAGCTAGTTGTATGTAGCCTAATACGGCTATTATACAAAGCACACTTAGTTGTGTATCTCCTTTTTTAAATTATAACAATAATATATTTAATATTATTATTACCTCGCCTAGGCCTTGGATGAAGCGCACTACACCAAGCGAGAAGATGCCATGTTTGGCCGCCACAGGGACTAGGAGTCCAAACACTGAGTTTATCAGCATGCCCACTCCAAGAAAGCAACGTGATCCAAATCGTTTGGCCAAAATTCCAAATGGAATTTGTGTCAAGACATAGCCGTAGAAGAACGCTGACAGAATGTGACCTTGGAGAGCAGTGCCCCAGACAAACTCTCCTTCATTGTGGCTCTGAATTCATAAAAGTATTTTATAACAAACTAATTAATTATTTAAAACTTTGTAATTTACATATAAAATTAAAAAAAGATGTACTCACTCATCACAGAATCTCCAGACTCAACAGATTTTGGTGAAATTTGGAGGGAAATTAACTTTTGTATCAGAGACCCACTCAGAAAGGATTTGTCGAAATTCTATTCCTAAGGGGTAGAAAAAGTCCAACAACAGTTCCTTCTACTTTCTCCAATGTGCATTTGACAGTTTTTTTGTGTGTTTTTGTATTTTTAGTTTTTTTATTTTTATAGGCAAAAAACATACGAAAATGGAATTTTCTCAAAAACAGCTTTAACGATATTGATTAAATTTTCAGGAAAGATGTGAATTACAATTGAAATATTGTAGTAAAAACTACATGTCTCTAACTTGACTAGTTTTTCAGTTATGGCAAAAAAAAAAAAAAAAAAAAAAAACATATTTGGGAATCAAAATGGTAATTTTCAAAGTTTTGATTTTTAAGTCTTTAATATGGGGAAAAGTTTGTGCAAATTCTTTGGAACCATTTATTTTCCATAAGAGTAACATTGGCATTAATATAATTTAATAATTTATTTCAAACAGCTAATACAAAAATATAAATATAACACTAAAGCTTGGCTACTTTGGTTTTCATTGTGAGACATTTAAGGTAATTTCTACTAGCTCTGACATAATTGTACTATTTTGCATCCCCCTAAAGTAGTATTATAGGGTTTTTTAGACAGTACAATTTTGTTCTAGGAGAACGATAGAAGGCTGAGCTTTTATCCTGATATATTGGTTTAGAGAGAATCACAGAGGGAAGGGTAAGCAAGTGTAGAGAACCACTCTGTTGCGAAGCAAAGGCTGTCGATTATTGCACTTATTGATATTGCAAGGATCTTCAAAGGACTGACTAGCTCAAATATACAAATATTTTAACAGACACAAACATACACATTTAGTTTATTATAGACCTACTATCGATTAAGGTACGTTTAACTTACTTTATGATACCAAAAGACAAGATTCTGTGATAAGCATTCGTAGAATATATGTATGTGTTTATTATAATTTTGGTAGTGTGTGTTAATGGTGAGCAATCAGTAACCAAGGATTGGTTAGGTTTGTATCACGAAAACAAAACACTGACAAATGTTATACCCCTTATTACAAACATGGTATCAAATAAGGAGAGTAACAGGTTTTACAACTTTGATTTTATATTTCTAAATAATAAGCCTTTCTAGGCAAATAACTAAAAGGCGTTCATTCATCCACTCAGAACTCAAATTATTCAACATAGTCCGTTAATCACGAAGCAGATGTGCAAATGTTCAACGACCTTTGTCTTCCTCATCTGATACTCCATCATTAACAAATTTCAAAAACAAAATAGTCCTTTAGTTTATTGATTTTGAACAGTTTCTTGAATATGTATGTAACAATAAAACACCAGACTTAAAATTATAAAATTTGACTGTCATATAGTTGAAACTAAAAACACATTGTAACAACTAAAGGGTTATATAATTCGAAGATTAAAAAGATTTCACCACATTCAATTTTATACATAATATATTCTTGATTTGTATTCAAGGCATTCTTACCTTCATTATTTCAAACTGTAATTAGTGAATAAATTAGTCTTGTCAGTATAATTAACTGTTCTAACTGTTAAACATGATCATAATTATTTATTGATGTATAATTTAAAAACAAATGCTCTTCAACACCCAAACAAAAATATTTCCAAAATAATGGAAGGCCTCATTAATAGAAAAATATAAATAATGGAATCTTGAAAGTGTTTATTTTCAAAATGTATATTTTTAAAAAAAAGAGGTTTTTGGAAATGATTTATATTAATAACTTACTTTCTGGGAAATTAGTTCTAACACTTTCCCCTGGCAACAAGTTAGACTTACAACACTGGCTGATGTGGTGGCTCAGTGGCTGAGGCTTCAGACCGCGGAGGGAAAGCTTCGAGATTTGAATCCCGCAGAAGGAGGGAGAGAGGGGGAGGGAGGGAGGGAGGGAGGGAGGGAGGGAGGGAGGGAGGGAGGGAGGGAGAGAGAGAGAGAGAGAGAGAGAGAGAGAGAGAGAGAGAGAGAGAGAGAGAGAGAGCGAGAGAGCGAGAGCGAGGGCGAGGGCGAGGGCGAGGGCGAGAGCGAGAGCGAGAGCGAGAGCGAGAGCGAGAGCGAGAGCGAGAGCGAGAGCGAGAGCGAGAGCGAGAGCGAGAGCGAGAGCGAGAGCGAGAGCGAGAGCGAGAGCGAGAGCGAGAGCGAGAGCGAGAGCGAGAGCGAGAGCGAGAGCGAGAGCGAGAGCGAGAGCGAGAGCGAGAGCGAGAGCGAGAGCGAGAGCGAGAGCGAGAGAGAGAGAGAGAGAGAGAGAGAGAGAGAGAGAGAGAGAGAGAGAGAGAGAGAGAGAGAGAGAGAGAGAGAGAGAGAGAGAGAGAGAGAGAGAGAGAGAGAGAGAGAGAGAGAGAGAGAGAGAGAGAGAGAGAGAGAGAGAGAGAGAGAGAGAGAGAGAGAGAGAGAGAGAGAGAGAGAGAGAGAGAGAGAGAGAGAGAGAGAGAGAGAGAGAGAGAGAGAGAGAGAGAGAGAGAGAGAGAGAGAGAGAGAGAGAGAGAGAGAGAGAGAGAGAGAGAGAGAGAGAGAGAGAGAGAGAGAGAGAGAGAGAGAGAGAGAGAGAGAGAGAGAGAGAGAGAGAGAGAGAGAGAGAGAGAGAGAGAGAGAGAGAGAGAGAGAGAGAGAGAGAGAGAGAGAGAGAGAGAGAGAGAGAGAGAGAGAGAGAGAGAGAGAGAGAGAGAGAGAGAGAGAGAGCAACAAAGACAAATAGTCTATGTGCTCCCTTCTACACACACTGACATGAAGGTAAAGACGATCTCCCGGCCACTAATCCAACTAGCTCTGCACGTGGCTAAGATTTTTACATGGGCTCTGCTTTTATGGAGATTTTTATTCTTCACTCTTAGTATAATGTATTTAAATGATTAAAACCTTCAAAATTAACATAAACTTTTTTACTCAAAAATAATGCATAAATCATTGAAATAAAATAGGAACACGTTTGTTTACCATTGTGTTATTTATTTTAACAAGTATAATTAAAGAATATAATTTTGCAGCATAACAAAATTTTGATATTTAATCCGATTTGTAAATGGTGGGCATTAAATTGCATTTAGAAAATATATTTTGTATCTTAACTGTGAATTATGGGCATCATATATTGTAATTTTATTCTCAAACTTACTTATAACAATCAAACTACACTTAAACGATTAGGAATGAATTAATTATAAATGTCTATTTGACTAAAATTAAAAAAACAAAAACAAAAAAAACAGATACCTAGATACTTAAAATATGAACACAAACATACAAAAATTAACAGCTAACCAAATTAGAAAAGACAAACTAAACCTAGTTTTGAAATCGATTCAACGCTACAAAATATACTAAATAACTGAGAATTCTTTTTAAGAATAATCAGTAATATATGGGTGGGTGTTTTTATAGACTTGATTTTAATACAGTACAAGAATGATAAAAAAACAAATAACCCATAACCACCATGGGTTTTAATTTATAAAAGAATAACCATTTATTTCCAACAAACAAAGAAAGACGAGGGAAAAACAGGAGAGAAAAATTAGAGTGTGGAAGCTGAAGGAGGAGGAGAAACAAGAGGAGTTTCAAGAAGTTTTAAAAAAGCATTTACCAAAGGAACAACCTCAGTCTGTAGAGAAAGAGTGGACAAAATTTAGGGAAACGTTTGTGGAGGCAGCTGAAGAAATATGTGGAAGGACAAGTGCAAAAAGAAGATGGAAGGAAACTCCATGGTGGAATGAAAGGGTAAAAGAAGTGGTAAATAGAAAAAACAGAGCATTTAGGACATGGTTTAAGGAAAAGACAGATGAATCTAAGGAAGAATATGCACGATGGAAAAAGGAAGCAAAGAAAATAGTTAAAGAAGAAAAGAATAAATGGATGGAAGAATGGACTAGGATGATGGAAGATGATTCAAATGGGAGTAAGAAAGTACTGTACTCTTTAGTGAGGAAAAGGAGGAATGGGGAAAAAATAGATGTAGTGATGAAAAACGAAGAAGGAGAGGAAATAAAGAATAAGGAAGAGTTAAAAGATATGTGGAAACAATATTTCCAGACATTACTGAACCCAAATGTCGAAACACAAAGAGAGGGGAAGGAGGAAGATATAATAGAGACAAATGGAGAGGAAGATGAGGACATAACGTGGCTAGAGTTTGAGGAAGCTGTAAAGAGGATGAAAGAGGGAAAAGCAGCAGGAGTGGACGAGTTACCAATAGAGCTAATAAAGAGGGCGGGTGCTGTCGGCATGCAGTGGCTATACAGAGTGATGAGAGTGGTATGGAGGGAAAGAAAAACTCCAAAAGATTGGAAAAAGGCAGTAATAGTGCCAATCTTCAAGAAAGGGGATAGGAAGGTTTTCAGTAATTATAGAGGGATAGCCTTAATGTGTCACAGTGCAAAGGTATATGAGAAAATTTTGGAAAAAAAGGTGAGGAACGAAGTAGAAAGAAAACTGAGAGAGGAGCAAAGTGGATTTAGACCGGGAAGATCAACAATAAACCTCATTTTTGCTGCTAAACAGATGCAGGAGAGGAATTATGAGTATGGAAGAGATCTAGTAATGGGGTTCCTAGATATGGAAAAAGCGTATGATACTGTGAGAAGAGATAAGGTATGGGAAGCACTTAAAAAGAAGGGAGTTAAAGACAGTATAATTGAAAGAGTAAGAGAGGTTTGTGGAGAAAGCCAAAGTTGTGTAAAGTTAGGGGGTGAAAAGACAGGGTGGTTCAATCAAGAAAACGGATTAAGACAGGGTAGCGCTCTGTCACCTCTTCTCTTCATAACAGTATTAGATGAAGTAATGAGTGGAGTGGCAAAAAGAATTGGAGAAGAAAATATGAAGGTTATGGCATTTGCGGATGACTTAATGGTTTGGGGAAGTAAAATAAAAGAGGTACAAAGACAGTTGGATGTGTGGGTAGAAGAAGTAAAGAAATATGGGATGAAATTCAATGTGTCGAAAAGTGAATATATGGTAACAACAAGGAACAAAGAGTGTATATTAGAAAAATTAATGCTGGGAAGAGAGGAAATGAAGAGAGTACAGTTCTTCAAATATTTGGGTAGTGTCCTGGAAGAAAATGGTAAAAATGAAAGAGACATAAATGAACGAGTTAGACAGGCTGGAAATTTCTACAAATTAGTTAGAGGACTAATAAGAGACAAAGGATTGCCACAAAGAAGTAAAGAAATTATATATAGGACATACTACATACCAATATTAACATATGGAGCAGAGACATGGGTAATGAAGAATAGAGAAAAGAGCAAGATACAGGCATGTGAGATGCGTTTCCTGAGAGGTAGATTAGGAGTAACGAAGTGGGATAGAATACGAAATGAAATCATAAGAGACAGATTAAATGAAGAACCTCTGCAAGATAAAATAGAAAGGGAAAGAATTAGATGGTTCGGACATGTGAAAAGGATGGAGGATGAGAGGATACCAAAAAAGTGGATGGAGTGGAGAATACAGGGTAAACGTCCAAGGGGTAGACCAAGGGATAGATGGAGAGATGGGTTAAAGGAGAGTGTAGTAAGAAGAGGGGAGGTATGGGAAAACATATTGGAAGAAAGGAAGTGGGAAGATAAGCTATGGTGGAGAGGACTGTGTACCAAGCAGACCCGGGAGAAGACTGGAACCTGCTGCTGATGATGATGATGATGATGAACCATTTATTTTAAAGGACAACATTTTAAAGAAAAATACCTTACGATAATAAAAAGAAAACAACTTTATAAATTTAAACAACCTGAAAGTTTTTTTTTTATTTGTTCTTGTACTATATAAAGGATAGGTAGTGGTGAGGTAGGTTAAGTATATATGGAGGTGTACAGCTGTAATTGGGAAAAAGGTTAGGTTAGGTCAAGTTAGTTTGATGAGGTCTAAAGGCGGCAACACACGTTCAAATTAGTTTGTCAAACTTGGCTTGTCCAGCCAGTTTGACAAACCTTTTTGATCGTGTGTGGATTAAATTTGTGGGTTTGAAAAACTTTTAAAGTTTGATGGTGAGTTTGACGGCTTTCTGATTTTGGCAGAAAATAAATTTGATGACTGATGGTTTGACAAACTAATTTGATCGTGTATGGTATCATCAAGCCATCAAACCTTTATTTGTCAACCATGGTTTGTCAAACTAATTCGAACATGTGTGGCCACCTTAAAAAAATCTTAAAACTAAGAACCTTTGTTCAAAGTTGTACTATTTTCCAAAACTAAGACTGTCCTAACAATAAAAAAAATCAATCTCTACCAAAGTTAGTGAGTGAATAATAATTTTTATCTTAACTAAGAACATAATTCTTTAATAGTGATCATTTACACAATTTTTTCACACAAATAAGTTTAGTATTTCTCTTTACTTAAAATTTAAATAATCAATCGGCTGTTATTTGTTTTTTAAACCAAATCAACCCCTCTGTTATGTTAATGTTTATAGGAATGCTTTGATTTAACTCACCATAGCACATCATGCGGTCAAGCACGCAGATACATGCCTCCATAAATAATGACTAAGTTAAGCATATAATCTAGTTATAATTAGTAAAAAACATTGTATTATCCAAACAATCACTGTATCCTTTGGTGCAGTTCAATACAAAGTAATTTGAATTTGAAAGTAGTTGACTATTAGTTCCATTTTTACCGTCTCCAAATACTTGCTGCCATTAGCAGTCGTCTGAGTTGGCTAGTAGGCTTTCAAGCCCTGGAAACCCTCTCAAAGTTTGAATTTCGAAAAATCCTTTCTTTGTGAGTGCTTACTACCTAAAAGGAATGTCCAAGCAAGATTTCAAGTTTCTAGTTCAAGTAGTTTTGGCTCTGCACTGATAGGTGATTGAGTCAGTAAGTCAGTCAGGACAAAGCCAAATATATATAAAGATAATATAAATAGTCTATCACACTAGGTGTAGTGACACCTACTTTATAGTGCTGAGTGCCGTTGTTTTCTGTAGGGCCGATGCCACACTCATCGTCCAGCGTAGTGTTGTCCTTGGGCAATGCCGTATGGTTGACCATAGCTACGATGGCTACAGACATGTTTGTCCTCATCACATAAGCATTGGCCATGCCCAGGAACAGCATGCCTGTCACCATATGGCGCACGCCAAACCATGCTGCAACAGAAAAACACACATTCTAAAGTATACAATTACAGCGGCTAACAGAGATCCTCTTCTCAATATTTGAGAGATTATGACATGTCAGTAAAATAATCCTTAAAAATTTAAGAAACCAAAAATTAACCTCTAAACTATTATGTATCTACTGTTCCGTTATTCCTGAATCTGGACATTTTTTTAAATCACAAGCTGTCATCCCATTAAGTAACGGTGATCACAAATGTGTGTGGTTAATTCTAACATTACTTTCTGCAAGAAAAACTGTTAAAGACTATTAAAGTGCTAACGTTTATTCTTTATAAGTTTTTTACTTACATGATTTAGTCAATCTGTCCACTAGATAACTAGACGACACGTTTCAAGTCAAAAGAATCATTATCAGGTCACTTGTTTCTGTTAAAATGAACTTCAAACCCACTTCATACAATGTTCACACACACGCAAAAACACATTATGGCATGCACCTATAGTTCTGTGGGCGATTGATGGACAAGAACTGGAGTACACTTCAGTTATTCCCCTCCTTCACCTATATCAGTTTTTTCATTGAAGGATGGGGATAACTGAAGTGTACTCCAGTTCTTGTCCATCAATTGCCCACAGAACTATAGGTGCGTGCCATAATGTGTTTTTGCATGTGTGAACTTTGTATGAAGTGGGTTTCAAGTTAACAGAATCAAGTGACCTGATGATGAGTCTTTTGACTTGAAACACGTTGTCTAGTTATCTAGTGGACATATGGACTAAAACACGCAAGCAAATATTGATCGTCTGTCCGGGACTAAAATATCTAATTTTAATATTTATAAGAGACCATCTGCATGAGAAAAAATTATCGGATAGATTTTTGTTTTATTCAAAACTTCTAAACAAAACAGCTAATAAAATTAATTATCCTTATAACCAGTACAGTTCAAATATTATAAGTGATAAAATTACAGACAGAAGTAAACAAACGCAGATGTAGTGAAAAGCATTTTAAATTTGAATAGCACAAGGAAATAATAAAGTATTGAAGACATTTTGACTGTCTTTTTACACTAAAAATTGTAGTAGTTTCAGTGTGAAATAGAATGTAAATCGGAGCGTGTAAATGAGTCATCGCTATGACTAGACGAAGTTAGAGTTAGTTGGTTTATTTTATTAGGTATTATTATGTACACAGTTTCTTTTTTAAGATGACAAAACATCAATATCTGGTATAGGAGTCCTCACTCATCCTAAAATAGTTGTGTTAATCATTGGGTTCACAGCACTTGCCTCTAAAGAAGCCAATGCTGACTCCATTGTGCTCTGGGTTTTCCTGATTTCTTAACAAGCGTTTTGATACACGATATACAGACAGCATACATAAATGACAAAACCAACTCCTACATCTTAATCTGAAGTTGAATAGGCAGTTGAGTGGGTTGAGTTGGAATGTTTAGACGTTTGTCTGATTTTTACAAAATTGTAAACAATGATATCTTTACAACTAATTAATTATAGAATGTAAAACCTGCTAGTAAAATTCTCTAGCAATATATCCTTTATATATATATATATAAATTGTATGTATATATATATATATAAATTTTATATATATATATATAAATTTTATATATATATATGTATAAGTGATTTATTGAGGATTACATGTTCAATACAACCATGAAATTGTTAAGACATTTTAGTCTCTGTAAAACTTATAAAACAAGCAAGGTAATGTTTTCTTAACAACTCCTCAAAATATACTCAAGATGCATATAATCAGATAGGTATAGGTCAATTTGTCAGATACTATAATAAGAAAAAAGGAGAAACTCAAGAAAATTCCATTTCACCATCGTAGACATACTCAGCAACACAAGAAATTGAGTTTTTATTTTTGAATGGAAAAATAATGTTCAATATATGAATATATGTGTTCAAAATTTCACTGTGTATAACTAAATTATACAGCTAATGTATTTAAAGCCTAGGGAAGGATACACAGACATCTCAAAAGTTGAATTTTTTATCTCAGATAAGAAAACATTTTACAGTTTATTCATTTATGGATGAAACTGTTTAACTACTAGAATGATCAAGAACTTTCTATACATATCAACTAGATGACACAGAATCACAATAGGTGTAAATGTCTATGGCTTTATTTTAATTTATTACAGGCTTTCCTTACTTCATTTTCTCAGAATCTGATATTTATATTAGTGCACATACATCGTATCATCACTTTTCTCTACCTGATATATCATGTTTCTTTGTTTAAAAATCCATTAATGATCAAATTATTTTTATATCTTAAAAGACTATATTCACCAATAAAAAATCTCACCAACGGTTGTCAAAGTTAACTCTTTCCCTGACAAGACGAGGTCGAAAAGCCTAGCCATAAATACTAACGTCTTGATATTAGAGTTGCAAATTTTTTTCATGTAGCTTTTCTTTCAAAACAATAATAATCATATTTAATATAAAATTACATAAGAAATAAACGGGAGATTTAGAATATAAACATAATTATATTTTGTAGTATTTATTTAGTTTTTTCAACCCTTTGAGGACAAAAAAAAAAAAAATGAAGAGTGCTAACTCTTTTTATTTTCCTCACTTTTTAAGTGCGACATATAAAATATTTAAGCTGTAAGTTTGGAGATACACAAGCCTATAAATTTATTTTTTAAATCTTTTCTAATAAAGATACAAGGGTAATTCTTTGACCAGAATGTTTGTAATTGAGTACTTTATCAGAATAAATGTCTAAAAAGTCATCTCTTATTTTGAAATATTTATATTTTGTAAACAAAATTTATTTTGTTTTAAAAATTTATTTAGTTTTTTTAATGCTTTCAGCTTGCAAACAAAACATTTTTACATGGGAAACTGTGTTATTGAAGTCTAAACTTAATAACATACAAACACATAAAAATATAACAATCGGATTAAAAATAAAAAAATTATAACATGAAATATTCTTTTAGCACTGTCACATTTGTCTGTGAAAATTAACTCTCTGTCTATTATTGTCAGTTCTTTTCATTAATGTTATGTTCCATCAGCTGGCTTCAGACATAAAAAAGAAAAAAAAAAAACATTCCCAAATGTGTATTGTCCCAAAAATGTACAAGTTATTTAAGGGGTAAATTGGATGTTATATGTAACAAACTTCGAATGACGGGATATCGTCATACGGTCCTCAAGGGGGAAAAACGTAAATGACGAAATATAGTTATTCAGTCCCCAAAGGATTAATAAAGTACATAATGTTATCTATGCAGGGAACTTATTCAGACAAAGTAAAGGGGAGAACCCTTACAGCACACGTTCAATAACTGATAAAACTTCCAGTTAAGGACACAATTCAAACCTGGACAATCTCTGACTCAAGCTCAAAGTCCTGACACCTTAAGACTGTTCAGACGCTGGCTTTTCCTATATTCTACTTTTTTTTAGTCAATAATTTAAGGAAACATTTCTATTTTAGGTACTTTTATATTTTTGAATAACTTAATCTTACAGTAGTCAAAACTCTACAAAAAATTGTCGTATACATTTTTATTTATAATGTTACTAATGTAACTCATTTTGTGAGAAATAATAATATTATTAATATTATGTATTTATGTGTTTGTATGTTATTAAGTTTAGACTTCAATAACACAGTTTCCCATGTAAAAATGTTTTGTTTGCAAGCTGAAAGCATTAAAAAAACTAAATAAATTTTTAAAACAAAATAAATTTTGTTTACAAAATATAAATATTTCAAAATAAGAGATGACTTTTTAGACATTTATTCTGATAAAGTACTCAATTACAAACATTCTGGTCAAAGAATTACCCTTGTATCTTTATTAGAAAAGATTTAAAAAATAAATTTATAGGCTTGTGTATCTCCAAACTTACAGCTTAAATATTTTATATGTCGCACTTAAAAAGTGAGGAAAATAAAAAGAGTTAGCACTCTTCATTTTTTTTTTTTTTTGTCCTCAAAGGGTTGAAAAAACTAAATAAATACTACAAAATATAATTATGTTTATATTCTAAATCTCCCGTTTATTTCTTATGTAATTTTATATTAAATATGATTATTATTGTTTTGAAAGAAAAGCTACATGAAAAAAATTTGCAACTCTAATATCAAGACGTTAGTATTTATGGCTAGGCTTTTCGACCTCGTCTTGTCAGGGAAAGAGTTAACTTTGACAACCGTTGGTGAGATTTTTTATTGGTGAATATAGTCTTTTAAGATATAAAAATAATTTGATCATTAATGGATTTTTAAACAAAGAAACATGATATATCAGGTAGAGAAAAGTGATGATACGATGTATGTGCACTAATATAAATATCAGATTCTGAGAAAATGAAGTAAGGAAAGCCTGTAATAAATTAAAATAAAGCCATAGACATTTACACCTATTGTGATTCTGTGTCATCTAGTTGATATGTATTGAAAGTTCTTGATCATTCTAGTAGTTAAACAGTTTCATCCATAAATGAATAAACTGTAAAATGTTTTCTTACCTGAGATAAAAAATTCAACTTTTGAGATGTCTGTGTATCCTTCCCTAGGCTTTAAATACATTAGCTGTATAATTTAGTTCTACACAGTGAAATTTTGAACACATATATTCATATATTGAACATTATTTTATTAATTATTTATCTAACTTTATTTATTTAATTATTTAAGAGACTGATTTTTTATGTCAAAGGCCTTTAAGCACTTAATGACGCAACAAGTTTAAATCAATCTACATACTAGATAGTTTTAAATCATGTTAATAGACAATAGACAATAGACAAAAATTCTTTATTTGTTGAGTACAAACTAGTACATTAAATAGTGTCAGTCTTACTACTAATTACATAAGGATCCTTATGTTAAAAAAACTAGAGTTTGATAATAACTAAGTTAAATATCAAACACAACAGGTTAGAAATTCTGATAAAGCATAGTGGGGATTTGTCACCAGGAAGGTTCTTAGATTCTTCTTAAATTTTTTAATTTCTGGTTCCTTTTTAATTTCAATAGGCAAAGCTGTAAAGAATTTACATCCCAACAATGTTAATTATTGTTAGAACAATCTACTATATAAGAAAGTTTCCCAGGGCTGCTGGATCTCATCATGGAAGAAAAACTACATTGCTGAGGGGTGGGAATAACTACAGTCTGGGTATGGGTGGATGGGAGAGGCCATTGCCACCATATGTATATGAATGGGCTGGAGGGCCATTACCACCATACATATATGGATAGGAAGGAGGGCCATTATCACTGTACATGTATAGATGAACGGGAGAGCCATCATTACCCCTGAACATGTATGAGTGGATGGGAGGTTATTACCACCATTCGTATATGGTTAGGCAGGAGTGCAATTACCTTTGTACAAGTGTGGGTAAGTGAGAGAGCCATCATTACCCCTGAACATGTATGAGTGGGTAAGAAGGCCATTACCTCTGTACATGTATGGGTAAGTGTGAGGGTGGAAACAAAAATAAAAATAAATCACAGGAACATCTTTTATTATATTCTAAAACTAACAATCTGGACTTACATACTTAAAAACCTTTTTTGTTTATTGAGATGCAACAAAAATGTATAAATCTAGTCTTTGTATTAATTAAAATAAGATTAATCTTATTTCTACACATTTGATTGTAATATATTTTTATTTTTATTTTCAGGGCAGGGTCTGATTTTAATAATATTCTTTATCTTGTTGGTGATGCCTCCTGACCCTATAGATTTTTTGCTAGTTATATAAATATTTCCCTACTAGAGTGGCATCTTCTGTAACACTTTAACATTTCACTATATACAACGAAACTGTTTACACTAAAGCCACTGCTGTACGAACTTTAGTACAAATAGTGCTGTTGTTTATAATGAAATGTTTTTGTTTAGTCACTTAAAATGCCATGTCAGTGGCAAAATACAGATTAGAACTACCAAATAATCTTCAGGGTCAAGAGGCTTCACTATTAAGGTAAACAATTTTATCATAAATATTATTTTGTTTTGAATTAACGCTATCAACATCAATAATATATGTGAGTAATCTATGGACTAATATCAAAATAAATTACGTCTTTGCTTAATGTATAAGTTAACTGAGTTAATAAATAAGTCACCAGCCTGGTGGCTCAGTGGTTGAGGCTACGTACTTCATTTTCCAAGGTTCGAATCACCACTGGACTGACGGTCATCTTAATCGTTCAATAACGTTCATGCATAGGCCTATGGCCAATGTAAAATGGTGAGTGAAGTTAAAAAAGGATTTTATTAAGATTAAATTGTCTTAAAATACTTCACAGATTTGAGGTTAGTTTTTAGGAGGTAAAAGATATTGAATCGATAGGAAAGGATTTTAGACTAATATGTTTTATTGACACTCTTTTGTTTGCACCCTCTTTTTGCTGTACATTACTATATAAATATATAAATTTACCCAACAAAACATCATACTATTTAATTCTATCATAAAATAAACATAAACTTGACGTTTGAGCTGGTTTTGCACATAGATAAGCACAGAACACTGAAGAGCTTATTGCTAATTATAATACAAAAATGTATCATCTTAGTGTATCTTAAAAATTATTAGTTTAATGAAGTCAGTAAGGAATATATTGGTTCTAAACTCTATAAATGGCCACAGAATTTAACAGATTGTTTTAATTTTTTAGAGTACCTAACTCCTATTGAAAAACAGCTTTTCCTCGATATCTTTAAGTGTAGGGGAGGTTAGAGCAGGACTTATATAGATGGAGAAGCTATTTCATATAATTTAAATGTTAAAACAGTTTACTCAAAACCTGCTATAGACAAATTTAAGGTGGCTCTTCCAAAAACCACCAAGCCGCTGAAAAGACGACAACTCAGTTAGCCCTATAGTAGCCATACAATTTTACTGTCAGCGGGCTAAAACACATTTTCTATTTCAACTGTATGGTTTGCATTAAATTATTGTTATGAATTATAGTGAATAGTGCGTGATTATTAAAAATCCAATATAGTGCATGCTAAGTTGAATTGATGAGCTTTTCAATTTAAAATCGTCAAGAATGACATTTATGTTTCACATAATTAACTGCAAAAAAATTAAAAAATACTAAATTTTTTACAAAAATTATCTTATGGTACACTATGACAAGTCCTCAACTATCACACGACATCTCAAATGTTATATATAATATGGTCATTATTAGGGTCAAAATCTTTGAAATAGAAACACTTGTTTTTGGTACTTTTCATGCAGCGAAACAGCCACTTTAAGGGCTGTGACAGTATTGATATAATTTATTTTCAGCATTTTCTATCTTTATTAAATCGACCAATAGTTTGTTTGTGACATTTCAAAAAGAGATGGAACTAATTATCAACCAAATTTAATTTTATAAATAATAAGAACAATATATTTTTGAAAGATTGATGAATTTTTAAAGCAAGTTAAGCCTTCTATGTATATATCAGTTTGAATTACATAAAAGCAGGACAACTGAACTAACATTTGGGGGGAGGAGGAGGAGAGGGGTTTTCAGAATTTTCCTCTCTCATCTTAAAATTCTTGACATTGTTAAGTGGTTTTCTCTCAACTCAAAGTGTCCATACATTGAGCTTGGGTTATTTTGAGTTTGTGAAGAGCTTGAATTCTGCCGCTTAACTTCGTACCTCATTGTCATGGGTCAATGCATTCAAATTGCAAATGATTTCTGTCATAGAATTCTATGAAGTAAAGACTCCCTTTAGTCTATCCTTGATGTTTTTGATTTATAGAAAACTGATACAGGGCAGAATATAGGTCCGAATATGTTAACTCAAATCTTCAATTCTAAGACAAAAGAGAGAGATTTAGTGTTAAAAATATTTGCAAGGTTAAATTCAGCTTTCAATACTATCTGACTTTTACATCCATGTTTAGCTATACAAAGACAATTTATATTATTTTGAACAAGTAAAAATACAAAATTAACGCCAAAGGTTTTCCGGAATAACTACATTCCACTAATAAGTTTATTGAGACATACCTCAGCGTAAAGGTCTGGCCAGGAACAAACAATCAAACATGTCTATTTAAAGGTTAGTTAGAGGTTAACACTCAGGTTTATAGATTATATTAGCAATAATTTATTAATTCAATAAATTTTGGAATTAATTCAATATATATTTGAAATTTCAGGATGAATAAAATGTGTCATAATTTTACATAAAAAGTAGGAAATTTAACAAAGTTACAATGAAGTACACTTCAATAAAAAATGTGTTATTATTCATTCATTTATTATTGTTTAGCACACACTACACAGCTGTTGGAGGCTGAATATTAGAATTTTTAATATTATTTCACTGCTTCAGCTAACAGCAGTTAGCTCTACATTTGTTATTATTATTTTACTGCTTTATATCTCTTTAATCTCTGACTGTCGTCCATAGACAATTTAAATAAACCTTTAACGGGAATTTAAATTGAAATTCATGTTTAGTTGTGTCTATGAACTTGGTCAATAACAAAAATTGAATCATTTTTTTCTCAGTCGTAGGGTTGGATTTTTGGCCCCTGCAAAATCCCTCTCTCCTTGGTTATAACTTTGGAATAAGTCTGACAGATTTTGTTTACTCAGCTTGTAAAGCCGTGTTCACACAGCGGTTTGCAACTAAAAAGTTTGCAACTTAGGGTTTGTTTGCAACATTTTTTAGTTTCAAACTAAAAAGTTGCACTTAAAAGTGTTTGAAGTGCAAGCTATTTTTGCACTTAAAAGTGTTTGAAATTTCTTAATTGAGATGTCAGCTGTACACACCAGCTGATCAGCAGAAAAGAAGCACGCTCATGCCCAAAGATGAAGTTAGGAAAGTTTCAATCTACAAAGTTTGCAACTTTTGGTTCACATTTCAGTTTCAAACAAAGATCAAAGGAATTTTCAATAATTAACGACAACCAGTGGAAACACAAAATTTGGTGTGCAACTCGATGATTTAGTTTGAAACTAGAAAAGTTTAATAAAAATTTATAAATCGTACTGTATTTTGAACAATTTCAAACTTTCTTTAAAAGTTGCAAACTGCTGTGTGAACTTTTAAAGAACTCATAAGGTTGGTACTTAACTTGAGGACCATAAAATAGATAATGAAGTAACACTAACATTGTAATGAATGAGGCCAGGATACTGCATCTTAAATTAATTGTTCAGTAACGCAAACAAACGTTTCACCCTAATCCAGTATTATAAATATGGAAGTTTGTATCAACAATGATAACTAAATGAGGTCATGAATTATTCACATCATATTTTGTGTCTGATTTTTTTCTAATGCAACATTTAAGATTGATCAAGAGTTTTTCACCCAATGCAATAAAATATGGAAAAGATGGAAATAACCTCCTGAGTCCTTTTGTACTTATATAAGAACATTGAATTTTGCTACTCTAAGTCCCAGACATTTTAGTGGAGTTTTAGAGTTAAGACCGAATATCCTTATATAAGTACATAACGAAATACTATGTTGAGTCCTGAGAGGACAAAATCTGTATTTAATTTTTTTTCTTATTTAATTGCAATAAGAACATCTTAATATTGCCCAAAAAAATGTTTAAAAAATTCTCTACTTATTGTATACCTGACTTTACAATGTCCTTATACAAGGTCGTTCGGTCTTAATTGGTTTGTAGTGAACAAAGACAAAAATAATGACAAAATCCAAGTTTTATTTACAAATATACATTACTTAGTGTGAAATTTTAAAAAGCAATTCCTGTTGCCTAGTAAACATAAATACGCTTTGTACGTGATACAAAACACTGACGTCTTTTTTTGAACAGCCCTTTTGTCTGCACCTTTTCTGGACGCCAGTAGATACATCGGGGAGATGCTTCGCTCCTTGAGTGCGTCGTTCTAATGAGGGAGGGGCAGTTTTCCTTCCATCAGCGAACGTCTCATCATCCTCATCACTGCTTGAGTCATTTACTTGCTGCAATTGGTCATTTTTTTCAATCAGATTCTGTCCATAACTTAGTTTGAACATCCTAAATTGTGGTATGTTCTTTTCAGGTACTTTTTTATGTTTCATATCCTCTCTCATTTGGAGCCAAGAATTTGTTAGGCTCAAATCGATAAAGTGCATGATACATCGCACAGTCCATTTTTTTGTTCTTGCGCGGGAGGGGCAGTATGACATCATCCTGTCAGCCAAATCTACTCCACCCATATTTTGATTGTAGGAGTGGATGACTTTTGGCTGTTTTACAGTAATGTACTTTTTATCAAGTTTGCTCCAACGTTTGACTTCCAATACTGGTTCATCTGCCTCGTGTTGATAATATTGCAACTGCACTATTGTCAAGCCATTTGGTAATTGCAATTTTCTCATCCTCCCTTACAGTAACAGCAATCGAGCCTCTGCCAGATTTCTTAAACTCCTTGTCACTGATAAAATCTGTATTATTAGGAATCCTATTTTTCATTATGGTCCCAGAACAATGGATACCTTTTTTTAGTAGCTCTTCAGCAAGTCTCACAGTTGTGAAGTATCGGTCAAAATAAAGAACATGTCCAGGAACTAACGATTGGGTCAAGTTCAAAATCGCTGATTCACACAACGCAAAGCCTTGGGAACGTTCTTGAGGGAACGTGCTTGCACCCTCATAAACTTTAAAATCGCATATAATACCATTTGGATTTGCGAGTACAAATACCTTCAAACCAACAGGATTGGGTTTGTTTGGCACAAACTGCTTTAACCCACATGCCCCACTGAAGGGAATCATCATTTCGTCAATGCAAATTTGTTCCATTCTTGGCTGCCTCATGCACCCATCCAAAACTCTGTTAATTAGAGGCCTTAATTTCCATAAGCGATCAGTTTTTTCATCTCACCAGAAATATCACTATCAAAAACTACTTTTATTGATGTTCTTATAATAAAATATCTGTCACGTGTCATAGCGTCAGCAACTAAGGGTATCCTCCACTTTTTTCCCAATACATGCGTATTTTGGGCAACTGGATAGCAGACATTATGCAATTAATGCCAATCCATACTTTCAGTTCATTCAGTGTCATACCCATAGACTTCCCACTCTTTAAGACATATGTCTGATTTGTTTTATCCACAATTGTTGACAAAATATCATCATCTAAGTACTGCTCTACATACTTATCTGGAGGCCAATCAGATGTGTCAATTGGAAGATATGATGGTTGGCTTAGACTTGATAATGAAGGATGGAATAACGCCGTTTTCCACACAGGATCTGATGGCGCCATCTGCTTAGTCCCTCTTTTTGTTGCTTTCTTACTTGACGCTTGGCTAGTTGATGTACCATTTACAGCCGGTTGAATTTTTCTTCTCTGAAAAAGAGCATTTTATAAATACTGTATATACTGTACTAGCAGAGTAACCGTACTTCGTACGGGGTTTATATGTTTTGGTAAATAAATTAAATAAAAACAGCTGATCTCCAATGTTATTTAAATGGGCCAAAACTGTACTTTGAGGGCTTCCCAAAGGTTCCTGGTTCAAAGTACTGACTTGATACCCCCAAAAGTCATATCTAGACTCTAAGGGCTTTTAAACAACACTTTATTTTTTAAATCGACCCAGTAGTTTAGCCGTAATTCTCCACACAAAAATCAATCAATTTTTTTATTAATATAGTTAAAAATACACAACTAGTTATTTGGGAATTAGTATACTTTACAAATTGATAGGCCTACGGAGGAAATCTTATTACAGTAGTTTTTTATAAATGTCATAAAAACATCTTTTCCACGCATAAAATATTACGGTACATATGTATTTAAATAATTTCATCATAATCATATAGGCCTACTTACTTTGGGTTTTTGGGTTGAGGTTCCTGGATCACTATCATCGCTTGAAGTCTCTTCTTGATTATTTGGGTCGAAATCAGGGTCTTCATCTGTATCATCAGTCCAATTTCCTGATAAACTCCCATCACGCAATGTTAAATGACTGGGCTCATCATCTTGGTCAAAATCTCCGATGTCAGAATCATCAAGTTCATCTAAGACTGTCAGAAGATCATCAACATTTACTAGAACAAAATAAAGGAAATATGAGTATTAGTATAATTATTTAGCATTTGCTCCAAATTGTGGCCTGAAAATCTTGCACATTAAAAATATATCATATTAAGAACTGGTGTGTTTTTTTTAGGAATTGTTTTCTTTGCATAACATATAAAAAAGTGCAAACCAAAAATAAACATTTTACTTTAAACTTGGACCTGATGTTCTTATAAAAGGCGCTGTAAAAATATGTATTTTTCATACTGAGACCTAATGGCCTTCTATAAGTACATCGATTTTCAACAGTCATTAACTCAGTCAAAGTAATAGTTATATGAATTATTTTGACATATCAGTATGGCTTGTCACATTGATTTGACATTTGCATGACAATAGAACAAAGAAACGTATATTAACTACTTACAAAGTTGTTTGTTGGCATCGGGTTTCCTTCCAGGAGCAGCCATCTTGAAGGAAGATGCAGTGAAGGTGCTCAGAGAGCAATCTAGTGGCAACTTTTCAAACTACATGAGTAGCCTGAACCTCAACCCAGTAGATGCTGCTGCCTATGAGCATTTGTTGCAACTTTTAGTGGTTCACAGCTGATTTTTATTTCGTGACTTATATAAGTACATTCGGTCTTTAGCACTATAAACACTCAAATTGATTCAGGACTCAGTACAGTAGGTATTAATGTTCTTATAAAAGGACATCCGGCCTTTAGCTACTAAAAACTTGTTTTTAACTCAGGTCTCAGGAGGCTAAATAACATTTCTCATATTGTATGATTAACATTTATTGCATTAACTATAATATGTTAGGTACAATAGCCTATCAAATATGTTCAAGCTATGATTTTGCAGTTTTTGCTAGTTTGTCTTGGATCATATTGCACTTCAACTTGGTTTCAAGGCTTTTCAAAGGTTCTAGAAAATTCTGAATAAGAAACGATTTTAAATCTGTTAAACAACGTATTAAATAAAATTGTAAAACTTATAAATAACTTCTAGTAGGTCTGTAAATATAAAGTAGAACATTTATTGTAAATAAACTAAACTAAGCAAGTAAGAAAAAGCAAGCAGCAATTCATATTTAGTCTACAATAATAATCTTTTAAGTTTGTGAGTATAGCAAATATAAATTTTATTTGATTTTGTATATTACAAAACAAAGGAATGAAAAGATAATAAAATAAAACTAGACAATTTTAAATATTTCCAATGGCTGAGAAGTAAATACTAAGGGTATCACGATTAATCTCTGAGATAAAAAAATCTGATCAAATATAACTAAAATTTACATAGATCGCTTATTTCCAGGAACCAAATACAACCAAGAAGCTTTAAGGATATCAAGTTAAAGAGACCAAAAAATATCAAAGCAGTGATGTGTCAAAAAGTCACCAATTCATACAAAAAAAGATCTAAGGATGGATGGGACTTAGGAGATCACCAGAACATACAAACCACACGATTTAATAAAGTGTGGGACAATATAAAAATTACTGGGCCTAAAAGACCAAGCATTGTATATGCTTGTTTGAAGGTGGCTGTACTATCTTTATGAGTTTACTTTTCCATCTTGATGGGTCTTCTCATTTACCCAGCATAAATAATTTAATCTTTTTCTACTAATTATATTTAGAATGACAGATTAAAATTAAATTGATTTAAAGGCATAATAGCAGATCTAAGATAAAACTCTGTAGTTACGTACAAAGAGCATTAAGAATGTTGACATAGACTGTGGCTCATCTGGCGACTAGACATGGTGAGGAACAGAATCTGTCAAGCATGCGCTGTCCACATGCCTTTTACCATGGTTTTAGGTCTACGGCTGAACAAATAGATGAATTTAGATGAACTAGAATTAGTGTCATTTGAAACATCAATAAATAATTTCTTAGTTGGCTCTAATTTGTTTATCAATGTGCCTAAAACCAATATCATTACTTTCTCAATCTTAGAAAATAATTCAACACAAATGACGAATTTCTTTATTATCAAATTTACAAAATCTAGTAGAAAAACTGAATTTATAGGATTAATAATAGACAAAAATTTAACTTGTCTATTATTTGGATGGGTGACCGTTTGAGCGATTCCGTCCTTGCATGCAGCCCGCCTGTCTGGTTACTGGTGATGTTTCGGAAGTCACCCTTAAGTCGCTGGACCCCAGGTTAAGTGATAAGAGAGAGAGAGGGCTTAGCTCTAACTTCACCTGGTAAAATATGATGATCTTTAACTTTAACTTTCCTTTAAGAAGAATGGCTAAATTTTGCTGTATGGATTCACTAAAAGATTCGTATTTTGCATTTGTCCATTCTGTAATAGCATATGGCATAAACATTTATAGATCCACTAGTGTTAAAAATCAATAAACAATTTTATAATCATGCAAAAAAACCAATAAGGGTGATGCTAAATTTAAATTGGAAAGAAACAGAAAAACTACAATTTTCTGACCTCAGAATGATAACAGTTTTTGGCTTGTATAACCTAGAATGTGTGACATATGTTACATTAATGTAAGCAATATCTAAAATTTAATGTCAATCCATACTTACAATACTAGATTTAGAAATGAATTGGCTATACCGGCACAGTATTTACAAATTTGTAAGAAGAAAACCAGTAACAGGGGGACTAAATTTCTCACATTCCGGCCCCTGGGTATCCGTCAAATGGAAGATATAAAAATATTTAGACGGTCAAAGTCAAAGTGCTATTGGTTCAACCAATAAAACATTCAAAATGTTATAGGACAGGTCATGATCTTAACTTAAAAACAGACAAAAACAACGGAAATTGAAAAACTTTTACTTGATAGATCAATTTATAATTTTAACAATCTCGACCAGGTTAATAACTTGTTACACCTTAGACCATATATATTTGTATTATAATGAATTTATTTTAAGTATGGACAGTATTTTTTAACAAGCATATTTTAAGTTTATTTCATGTTATTTTAACTTCGTTCTTGTAACATGTTACAGTAATTAATAATAATTCATTCCAAAACATCTTCCTGTTTATTGTTTATGTTTGGTATTACCTGATGTTTACCAATAAAATACTTTTAGATTAAAATACAGATCGAAAAGGAGTGATTTATAATCTTTTACATAAGTGTAAGTTAAATGGTAATTAATTTATTTACAACATATTATTAACACAAAATAAATAATTTTAAATTCAATAAAACGTTTACTATATGCAGTTAAATAGTACTACAATGAAAATCACCTTAAAAATAGAACTTCCTACAGTTTTGATAGTGATGATCCCTACAGTCAATGTTTTGAACATGGTTAGTAGCAGTAGTGAGGCAAGCCCACACTAATTGTTCAATCAGTAATAGAAGTATTTCAAAGGAATACTGATAGCAGTGCACTGATAAATGCTGGAAATGATTCAAAATCTCTAGATACTTTATTCAACACTCTTTCATTCTTTGTTTAAAATTTAGTTATTTAGTAGAATTCAATAATTTTTATAACCTGTGTTCAATAAAAATTACATTTATTTATGTTTGGAGCCGTTTCTAAATTACATAACGCCTGAAAGGGAGAAGGGAGGTTTCTTGCAGCATAATGCGTCATTTCGGGGGAGGGTTCTACGAACCATTACGTAACTATTAAATCTCATCAATTTGTTTAAATTCATTCACAACATTTGATCGTTTTTCTCTAAGATACAAGATTTTTCAAAAGATTTTTAACTTTGTAATATTTTCTCCCCTATTCAAAAACTAATGAAACAAATCTGAGCAATTAGTTTATCATAAATAAAAATATAGATTAAAGTGGATGAAAACAATGGAAGAGGGTTTGGTGACAGCATAGCTTATTGTATTTTGTACCTTATTTTAGAGAGGGAGGGTTAATATTTTAATATTTCCACTACACATGGGGGAGGAAGGGTCTGAAAAAGTTGATTTTAGCGTTACGTAATTTAGGGACAGCCCCTATCTCATGACATCATGTATTTTTAAAATTATCAAGCCAACATATATGTTTATTTTATTTTATATTCTACTCTGGATGGTTTATATTACTATGTTTGAAGTATTACAAACTATACAGGGTAGAAAAAAAATTGTTTGCACAACTTTTGTATGACTTCACTTGTAAAAGTAAAATCTTGTACATGATAATGGTTGCAAAGAACATACTTTTTCATACCATTAGCGACATTTCATCTATTCAGTGGGATGGCCCACGAGGAGTTGAGCGAAATTCTTCAATGTAAGCCTAGATCGAGTTTGGTATCAAATCAAAGAGAGGTATCAAATCTCAATAGAAATTAATTGCCGCAAACTGGACTACGAAAGGTTTATTCTTACCAGAGTAGTGACCATTTAAATTTCAAAGAAACTAATTTGAACAAATTATTTCTCTGATATTTAACAGTTTCAAGTAAATTATTCTGATAAAAAACAACGTTGTTCTGAAAGCGTTTCCATATTTTTTTTCTACCCCGTATAAGTTTTGGAATATCTGTAAATGGATGAACATGTAAAAACAATTTATATAAAATTCTACTCACAAAAATAGACTATAAGGACTGTTCTACACAAAACAAAGAAACTCGGTAAACAATTATTTACTAAACTTGAAATTCCAACATTTTTTGACCAATAAATTCTTACTACAATATTAACTTCAAGAGTTAATACAATGCTCAGTTGACAACAAGCAATCCTACAATACTAGATACTTTAAGTACAGACTAACATAACACCATAACCTAAAATTCAATTTAAAAAGTTCAACTTACGTAGAAATGAAATTTCTTAAAATAATTTCAGACCACATGAAGTCAGAATAACATTAATACAAATTCAAACAAAAACTATAAAGATACCTTACTGAACAAGAATGTTATTCAATAGAAACATTTTATTTATCAGATAGGAAACATTGATTTGTAACCGTCTTGATGTAATAATTATATATTATTTAAACCATAGAACAGTTTATCATCAGTTTGTAAGTTAGTATTTAGCTACATTGTCTATATAATCTTAGTGACACTATTCATGTATTACAACATTGTGTACAATTGTTATGAATAACAAATTAATAAATAGAATAAACAACCATACTTTTTATGTAGTTTTTACTTCTCTCATATGCGTTAGCATAGAGAAAGTATTGTGATCGTCCAAGAACATTTTTTTTACAAGTTGGTCTAAAAGTCCATTTTAGGGTCTCCTGAACCCAAAAAAGTGGTTTTTTTCAAAAAAATGTTTATGTACACTTCGCTGGAGACCAAACAGACAGATAAGATTTTTATGAAATTTGGTATGTAGGTGATTAGCCAATATCCCCAGACCATTTTTCACTTTTTTGATATTTTAGTTTTTTTATTTTTATGGACAAAAACCATACAAAAATGGAATTTTCTCAAAAACGGCTGAAACGATTTTTATTAAATTTACAGAAAAGATGAAAATTACAATTTAAAATATTTTAGTAAAAACCGTATGTCTCTAACTTGACTAGTTTTTGAGTTATGGCAAAAAAACATATTTGTGAATCAAACTGGTAATTTTCAGTTTTGATTTTTTAGTATTTAATATGGGGGAAATTTTGTGCCAATTATTTGGAACCATTTATTTATTTAAAGCACATACAATTTGAAAAATAATCTTAAGAGACCCCTGCACACTTCATTATTGATGGAACTCCCTGGTAGTAAATTTGTAATTGATATTTTCTGACCATATTATGCAATTATATGAGGATTAAGACAAAAGAATAGACATATGGACTTTCAGGACAATAGTTCACCAAGTTGTTATTTCAGTAGTTCAATAATTGTGCACAAGTGATGGTGTTGAACTATTAAATTGTCCAATTATAATGAGTACATGGGGAAGGAGTAAAAACACCGCTTGGTTGAAAATTTAACACATTTAATGAATAATAAATCATGAAACATAAGTGAATTTCAGCTCACATTATAAATATGTTTACAACATACTTTTAAAATATTTGTAGTAATTTTTAACTTTTTTTACTTTAGACTACTGTTACATGGTCATGGCTATTGTCCAACTATGGAATTAATGAGTGTTCAAAGTTTTACTACATTTGAAGGTAAAAAAAGTTAGTTAATTTTTTTTAAATAGTTGATATGAACCTAATGTCATCAATGATTTTTTATACACAAATTATTAATATCAGTTCAAAGAAAATGATTGTATGATGGAATCAATTGCTGCGTCTTAGTTAGAATAGGTCAAGATCACCAGCAAACCAGGCGAGACAGGGGAAATCCCTATCTAATTATTCAAAAGATCATCCTTTAATTATCTCTCTTAATGAATAATAATGTACACGTAATGGTGTTACCTTCTTTAACAGACTGCTTGCTTCCTACAAATTTCTCTGTTTTATATATAAATCTTACCATTACTCACTCCAAATACATAAGTTGTATTTGTTTTTCTTTTTTAAAGAGATGCCAATCTCCTTTTAAACCTTACTCTGCTCATTCCCCATAAATTATAGATGTGCGAGGAACTTATTCAGAGAAAGGGGAAGAACCAGTCCACTATAAGGTGAATATTACTATTAAATACTTCCAGTTAAGGCCGGAATTTGAACCTGCGCTGTCTCCAACTCAAGTTCAAATTCCTGACGCCTTACTCAGCCATTGACTTTCCAAATTTTGGAGTTGAGGCCGTTAATTCTTAATTTAAGGCACAAATTAATTGTATTAATTTACCTATACCACTCTTTCATTATTGTCCATAATCCTGTATTTTACATGGAGCATTTTTTGTTCACAGCCCTGCATTTTCAACTTTTCTTTGTAAAACATCACAGATCAAGTTTAGTTTACTAAATACATAATTTACTATACAGCATGTTACATCACGGCCTGAAGCTGAAACCAATATTGCCTACATATACTGCATAGGCTGAAACTATTTTAAAATTACGTTAGGACTCAAATGACAGTTTGATAGCAATATACACCAAGTCTTTAAAATGCCAGCTGACGATGCTCTGACTCTTGCAGCTTGTGTTGGCAACATTGGCCTCAGCTCCAGGCTTGCGTTGATGTAGCTACCTGCATAGTAAGCACATACATTCCTTGACCTACCTTACTCTTCAATATATTATAGCCGTAGCTGTTAGCAGTTCTTTTTAACCAATCTTATTTGTAAGCTATATAATTTTCATTAGCAGACACATTTCTATTTATGGTATTGGAATTTCTTCATTCACATACATTTTTTCCACTTTTACCTTTTAACGTCGAAATAATATTATTTGAAACAAGTAACTTTTAATAATCATCTATAACGAAAACTTTTTCAAATAAAATTAATAAGATTACAACATTTTATTTTTTTTACTCAAATTTAAGGTACACAGCCAGAAAAACTATGGTCTCTCCAAAAGAATCTAAGTTGTGGTATCAATAAATTTTCTAACTTTTTAAAATAATTTACTTAAACATAAAAACTAATGCTTGTACACAAACATATAATAAAAATCAAATTTTATATTACGATACATCTATCTTCTTTTAAAACTAAAACCGTTACTAAAAAAGCCATCAAAGTAATTGAACTACAGTATTTAAAATTTTATTTTTAAAAATGATAATGAAAAACTTATTATAAATATATTTATACATAAAATGTATCAAATTAAATGAAACAGATAGTACTAAGATTACATTTTAAATGTGAACATTAAAAGCCAATGTTTTAACTGACAGTACAAAATGTACGTAGAAATTAACTAACATGCGATTGCAAACAAAATGGCGATGTAGTTACATAATGTCTCGGAGGTACTTACAATGGCCAAACTAATTTCTCAGGACTTTCCTCTCTGTCACGTGGCATCTGTGGTTTGCTTATGGTTTTAACCATATTGCCCTAGGAAAATAAAAAGGAAGAAATGAGATACAGTGCTCTTGTTCAGTAACCAACCACAACAGTACAATAACCCTTTTGAGAGAGACTATAGGTGATTAAAAATATATATTGAAAGTAATTTTCTAAAATTATATAAGTAATAGGATAACTTATTTTTGTATACAAGGTGTCCCAAATGCCCCCCCTGTAACTTTTGAACAGAATGAAACAAACCAATATCCCTTGGGGGACAGTTATGTAATGACTAATGATGATTTTTGCGCTATATGAGAACTTAACTCAGAAAAAACTAAAATTTCATTTTGAATCAATTATAAAAAATCTTTTTAGAATCAAAGCAAGAATAAGGTAAGTTTAAGATTTTAACGTTAAATTTAATTATTTTAAGTTAAGAATAAGTCCGAACAGATGAGTCAACAAAACCAAAGTTTTTTTAGCGTAACTTTTTAATAAACCTTCGACAGGCTGTAGTTTTGTACTGGACTTCTAGTTTATAGCATTGTTCTTCTTTTATAAAGACCTTTAAAATGAGGTGTCACTTGATGGGGGTCTGCATTTGAAATTTTGGACTTGGGTTGATTCCAACCCCCCGACCCCCATTTTGGCTTGAGTTCAGTTCTCATACAGCACAAAAATCATCATTAGTCATTACATAACTATCCCCCAAAGGATCTTGGTTTTTTCATTCCATTCAAAAGTATGGGGCTTTTGGGGGACACCTTGTATATTTAAAATTAAATAAAAAACAATAAGGCCATAATCTTTTTAACCAAAAGCAAGAAAAATCTTTCTATAACTAAACTAAAAGTGTCAGAGTTTAGTTAGTCTTTTTTATAACTAAAAAAATAATTAGTGTTTAGCCAAATAATAAACGTTTGTCTGATGACATTTATTTAAGTCAATTAAAAGTTATTTAAATATTTCTGAAAAATCATTGATTCCAAGCTCAAGCCAAGTTGTACTTTACTTAATTTCAAAATAATTTGTTAAACAAGTTTTTTTCAAAAAGCAAATCATTCAAAATTAGTCAAATCACATTCGAACACTATAAGTAAAGCCTCCAAAAGTAATTTTTTTTTTTTTTTTTTTGAGCTATATATAAAATAAGCTAATTATTACTGCTTACTCTTATTTAAAGTTATACTTCATACGTCTTGTTTTTCAACATATTTTTTAATATTTTTTTTAATTAAAACTAAAGGTCTGAGAACATGAAGTAATAACTTTGAAATTCGAGTAACACTTGAATTCACTTGAAGTGTTAATACAAAGAAGTAAATTAGCCTATTTTATAGTCACATTCAAACAGTATTTTCAACATTATCTAAAATTTAAAATAACTTGTATTTTTAAAAAGGTTAAATGTTGTTAGTTATGAAACCTCAATGGGATGAATCATTAACAAGACACAACTAACTTCCCCTACTGAAATCATTCCATAGATAACGCACATTATGTTAAGTAGGAACAGAGGAAACTATTCGAGAACTGTCTTTATTTTTGGAAAATATTTTCCTATATCAAACTGCTACCTAATGAAGCTCAATAACTCAAACCTCAATAAGTTAGATAATCCGTAGTCAACCTCACTTAATATAAATATTTTTCTCTTTCGTAATATGCCTACATTACTACTTTTTAACTGAATGAATATCATTTAAATCAAATTAGCAACTAAATATGATAAAGGGTCTGCCATTATGATCTACATTAGTGATCTCTTGAAAAATTTTATGCTGTTATCAAACATCTAGATAATGTTGATAGCACTGGCAACATTATCAGTATAATCAGCACATTTAGTTCACACCCCTTGTTTGTCACTTTTATGACTTCAGGCCCACTCAGGATACTCTCAGTGTAATCATTGTTACTACAATGATACACTGTAGTATCATCATCGTTACATTGCTAGTAACAAGGATACACTCAGGAAGGCTCCCACTTCAGTTGGCCTACTCACCCTCCGTATCGACGCACAATTCCTGATAATCAACATAGTCTCATCAATATGAACTTTTAAATTAACTTTGCAATTTCTTTTGACTTGTTATGAATAGCTTTTCTGTGTACAGCACCAATAACAAATAAGAATGTAAATAGTATATTAATACAAAACATACATATTGATTTAATTTCTCTTCAATGTAAATCTCTCGGAGAAGTTATAATAATTTCAAAGAAAAGTATAAAACAAATGATGAAAAGTTCATTTTTCATTAGTTGGTTTTTATAAAAAATTAGGTTAGTTGCTGAACAATTATTTTATCCCATTTTAATACCTTGTACAGTATACCTTCACCGTAAACCTCTTAAAGGTAAATTTCATTCGGCTTTGCTGGTAAATTACAAACATGACACTGTAAACCATTTACGTTATCACACGTCACACAGTATCTATAGCACACTTATTAATTATTAAACCTTCATAAACCCGATGAAATTATATTAAGAGATAATGATTTTCCCACATGTTGGCCAATTATCAGTTTTGTTTAAACCCAGGATTAAGTACTTAGCAGTTACGAGAGTGGCGCTGAAAATGTGTCAAGCTTGAGTACTTTTATATAATTAGAAAATGTTTTCAATATATTCTTAAAGATTGAGCAATATTTATATAAATTTTACATAGAAGCTAGATGAATGGGACTTAAAATAGAACTAAACATAGTTACAATTAAATAGACAAATTACAACATTTGAAATATAAATCACAAACTTAATATTTACGAAATTCAAACTAAGCATCATATAGTTCATGATTGCCCATTGCGGTTTTTATTTCCTCAGAGAGATTAGCTGGTCTTCATTCAATCAGAGAAATGGCTACGAAACTTGGATTTAGCTCAATGACAGGAGATCAATCAATAGTTAAAACACTAAGACACAAGTACTTTATATCGTACTTTTGATTTTATTTTATTTATGGTACTTGGCTTTGAAAGCCATACGATACATAAATATTAAAAATACAAGAAACCATTTCAAAAGAAATATTAGAAAATTCTCAATTATAAAAGCCATTTAACACTCATCACTATTTCTCCAAAACCAAAAGCCCACTTGACTTGGAAATTTTGTACATAGGTTTATCTTGGTCCCTAGAGGCTCACTAAGAAAGGATGTTCCTCTCCGACTTCATGACTCCGTCCGTCCCACTGGCCTCCAAAATTCCCATGATATTCTTACGGAACTATATTAATTGATTGATTTAAATTTGATTAACAGCTGTTAGATAGAAACAAATTACATAAAATTGCGGTAGGCTAAACTTTTAAAATTAAAAATAATTAAGTACGGTACAATAATAAACTATACTTAACATCAGCTGTTCTAAATTGGATATAAATAGGATACAATGTAAACTGGAAGCTTGGTGCATATTTCGATTATATAATCAAACTCAATATTATGACTACAGAACTATGGTTCTGTGATTATGACCGGTGAAGCGGGCAGGTACAGCTAGTTCTCAATACATTAATTTAAAAAAATGTTTATTGGAATTATTGAATAAATAACTCAAAGAAGAAATACATAAGAAGCCACTTGTTATCATATTTCAAACTTTTTTTCAACCACTACTACTTTTGTGTCCATTAAAAACTTAATTGTCGTAAAAGACAAAAGTGGTAAAGATGAAATAGTATAAAAGTTATTCACATTTACCAAATTTGGGCATTGCCTGAAACTCTTACCCTTTCCAAGATGTTTAAAAAGGAGGGAGGATGAAAGGCGTAAGATGTGAAGATAAGGCAACTAATGACTCAGTATTGAGAAGAGTAGGAGAGGAGAGGCAAGGAGGAGAAAACTAGGATAAACCAAGAGTTTATTGAGGGCAATTATTGAAGGAACGGTGGAGGAAATATGAAAGAGAGGGCTAGATGATATAAAGAATCAAAAAGGATACTGTGACACAAAGGAGGCGGCGAAAGACAGAGGAACATATACAGATTTTGATAATGACGAAGCGTGCACATTGTTTTACTCATTAACAAAATGACTATTTTGACAATGGATGAACCCAAATAATCATACTTTGACGAGCAAGTACTTTAATTTATGTTTAACTTGAAGATAACATTAATTTCAGATTTTGAGAAAAATTAAAAACTACAGAGAAAAAAGAAAAAGAGGTTGCTTTCTTATGGATACCGAACACTCCTCAGTAACTGTTATAAATAGATTACAGTTGATATACATCTGTAGTAATAATTACTAAGTTTATCCTTGAGAATTTGGGGGAGTAAGGGAGGGACTGACAAGGTGCTATCCCTGTCATTACATGGCAAACTGGAGAAATAACTACTCGACGCATATTCAGCGCACTATTGGATGTACCTCTATTTCTCTGAAAATACTCACAGTACAGAGAGAGCATTTATATTTACTCATCTATAGATTGCATACTCAGTACTTACTCATACTCACATGTTTATGTACATACATGCTTGCACACAAACACTTCATCTTGCAAATACGTACACACAAACAAGTGTACGAAGTTGTGAAAGTTCTCTGACAACAGTTCATTTGAAGTGAATTATTTTAAATGTTGTTTTGTTTATTTATTAACTTATTACTTTTTTCTTAATTTGAGGATTGATTCAAATAGAATCAAACATTTTGTTACATTTTTTAGTAGTACCAGAATACATTTCTGATTTCTACTTAACCTTCTTCAATATAAATATATTGTATAGTATAACAAAGCCACTATTTCAAGTATTTTGATGCTTATTTTGTGGGATAAAGATATTTCGGTTGATTGTTGCCATTTCTGAAATCAGACCAATTAGTTTCTACGTTTCTAATGTCGGTCAAATGATCTTCATTCATTCCGCATACTGATCAATTAAGTTACGTTTGTTTATCAATAAAAGTTGTCATTCAAGAACCTCCTCAGTCAATAAATTCTGAGTAGAGCTAAGCAAAAGCAACCCATTTTGTGGATTCAAACGAAACATTGCTACTTATCATGTTCAATCGATTATTATGTAAAAGCATTTACTTCATATGTTGTGTAAATGTTAAAAGTACGCAAAATGAGTATTTTTATTCTTTCATTGTACAAATAAAATAATTCTTCCATGAAATGAGTAAATAAACATTCACACTCTGCAGATTGTTTAAAAATGTTCAAACTAAACAATTGCAGTAACACATATATTTATAAGTGGGAGTCAACAGTTTATGGATATGATCTGTCCCATGAATACAAACATACAAACAGAACAACATATGTGCAGCAGAGTTGTTGATGATACATCTAAAAAATATTAAAACTTTGGAGAACCTTTTTGAACATTTTTAAATCAAAGAGGTTTATTATCATTGATCAAATACATTGAAATAGACTCAATAAATAAAATTTCAATAAACTATAGTACATAAAATGGAAGTCCAAATATAATAGTAGCATTTTAAGTCTTAATCTACTTAATCTAGAAGATATAGTTAGTAACATTTTACATTTGTTGTGGTTTCTAAAAACTTTTGTCAATACTATAAAAAGAATTTTGAACTTACTAATCATACAGGAAATCTTAAACTGTTAAAATTGCCCAACCTAGCATATCCCGGCATTTCATTATAAAATTTGATACCCAAAATTTTAAATAACTTTCATGTTTTAGTCAGCTGATACTGAGGAATGTCAAAATTGTATTGGACATTTTATATAAACTATACAAAATTGGTAATTCTTTATACTGCAAATTGTATTATCAATGAGTCAGATTTTAAATAAAACATAATAAAAAAAAAATTATTACATATGTTTTAACATAGGTTCTCCATAATGTTAGAATGATAGTTAATTAGTAAGGTTAGATTTGACAGTTCAATTTTATTTTAATTATTCATTCTAACTAAAAAACCGTAATGGAATAAAACACAGAAGATGATATTTCATGTTTTTATTATTTTTTTATATAATACAGTAAAACCCCGACTATCAGAAACCTGGGTTATCCGAAACACGATCTAGAGAAAAAAGAAAATTAATTGTGAAAACACTTTTGGTAATAAATTTGACATTAAAACCTGATGTTATACAGTAAGCACGGTTGAGTGTTAAAATTAATCATGATAAATAAATCACAACAAGGCTAGAATATGTCAAGAATGTTGTTTTTATATGCGTTGGCAGTGAAGTGTTTGGCGACATGTGAGTGAGTTGTTTGTAGGCTTAAGTTTAACCTTATTAAGGCAACCTGATGTGTTTATTTACGAGCATTATTCACTCACGAGAGCAAGTACCAACACCCTTAAGTTTTCTTAAGCTTGTCATGTACAGTATTCACAATTATGATTACCGTATCTAACGTGTAGTTCTGTCATTATTTATTTACTGTATTAAGGTGTATTTCTTTTATTAGCATGCTGTTTTTATGGTGGCACTCGAGGTGCGACATGGACTACCTGTGTTAATCCCAGCGACCCAAAGGGCCATAAAACTGGCACTCGAGGTGCGACATGCCACCTCAGGTAGCCCGGCGAAGGGTGGCGGGGTTGTAGACGCGCTCTCTTTCTGTGTCCATATATATATATATATATATATATATATATATATATATATATATATATTTTGGAATATATATGTTTGGAACTAAGCAACATTTTCTGTGAGGCTTTGAAACAACAAAATTGTTCGACTGTTGATTGATTTATTACGTGTATATTTTCAACCTAACCTAACCTAACCCACCCGCCCACCCATACACGTACGGTGGTAGTAACCCACCCGCCCACCTATACACGTACGGTGGTACTAACCCACCCGCCCACCTATGCACGTACGGTGGTACTAACCCACCCACCCACCTATACACGTACGGTGGTACTAACTCGCCATGTCGCACCTCGAGTGTTAGTTTTGGGTTATCTTTCGCTGCATGTCGCACCTCCAGTGTCCAATTATGACCCTCAGGTAGTCCATGTCGCACCTCGGGTTCCCCCGTTTTTATTGAACTATACATAAATTGTGCACTTTTACGGAAGTGTAGGTCTATTGATATAGGATGTCAGCAAAAAAAAAAAAAAAAGAGTGATTGAGACCAATGAGAAAAAAATACTTTCTAGAATGATTTTTCAAGCTATACTGTCCTGTAATGATCTACATATTTTTAAAATAAAATTACATTAAGTTTGATACTTATACAATATGGGTACTTATTAACTGTTCACAATTACTAAAATGATGTATCTTCTGATTATCGGGAATTTCCATTATCGGAATCGGGTCCAGCCCCAATTGTTTCTGATAATTAATTGAGGTTCTACTGTAGTTATTTAGCTTTCCTGTTACTTAGGTAGTTTCTTAATGACAAATAATGAAATGCTACAGCTGTGTTGTAGTAAAATATAGTTTGTCTAGTGTTTCAAGTCATACCTTCAGTTTAAATTTCATTCCCAGAGAAGAAAGAAACAAAGGTCGCATTCAATATTGCACTGAATATGTGTCACGTAGTTAGTTCTCCAGTTTGCTGCATTGATGATAGGCCAGCACCTTGTCCGGCACTCCCTTTCTCCCCGCAATCCTCAGCAATAGATTTTTATAGTATAAAATACAATTTATTTATAACTGCCACAAGGCATTTGCTGCGTCTATAAGAAAGAGACCTCCCTTTTCTATAAATTTCCTTTAATATCTAAGTTACCCTACCTTTTTACTAGATTTATGTACCAAAATGTATTACAACATTTACTAATGTTTAACGTTGTTTCCTATACTTTAAATAAAATTTATAAACTATATAGATAACATTTCTGTGATACATAAAATGTTTACAAACAATTAAGAAAAAAGAAAACAAAAGTTATTTTTCTTAAACTATCATACTGATTACTGAGTACTGATTGAACAATTAATTAGTCTTAGGGTTGGCAGGCTTGCTACTGACCATATTAAAAACATATATTACAATAATAAAAACAGCTGGTAATAATAATTGAGATTTGATACTTGTTTAAGACAACTGTTTGGGTAGGCTAATGTTTTCATAAAAGAGCCCCCCTCTTCACTCCTCACTTATGTCCAGCTGTCACATGCACCTAAACTAATTTTGTTCAGTCAGTCCCTGTGGTAGAAGTTTTACATTTTAGTTTTATTATATGTTATGTACATTATGGTGTTGTAGATTTGTTTTTAAATAATTGAGTGTTTATAAGATATGAAACAAATGTACCATCTTGGAAGTAATAAGCCAGATTTTGCTGTTTGGAGCCATTGAATAAGTCATCCTCAAGAGATCAATACTTATTTCCAAGAAGCTATCCGTCCAGATGGTTTATTGGTAAACCTACAGTTAGAAAGGGGGTTTATCAAAAGGCTGTTTCAGATACTATTTAAAGCTATCACTATTGCGGACCAAATAGTTAAAATATAAATCCATGTTTCTGGCGTTTTTCAATGAGTAAAGTGGTCCCTTTAAAATTGGTTCATGCAGTATTATAAATTAATCACAGACATAAACAAAGGATTCACAAAACCACAGAACTTTCTGCAAGATTATACACATATTAAAAGATACAACAAATCTAGAAAACTACTGACGATATTACAGCATAATATTACTTAATGTCTAGTAAATTTGTAGTTTACTTACCTTTTAAATTGTGATTTGTGTTGATTAAACAATGTGGTAAAAGTGTGCTAAAAATGTTACAATAATTTTTACTATTAGTATACTAAACTCTTTTTTGCTTGTAAGATACCTAATAGAATTAGTCATTGGAAAGTGGCCTAATGAATGCACCTGTGCGAGAGAGATGCACTGAGTGGTGGAAGTGAGATAGAGAACTACTCTTCCCCTACTTTGTCATTCTATTTAAAAATTGTTAAGGCAACTAGAAAGATGTTAGGGCGAGCTGGCAGGCAGTACCAAGCCAAGCCTCACACACTACGTCATTAACCATTGGTTGGTTTGATTAAGTCTAAGGAACCGAGTTTAGACCGATTAAATTAAATAATTATTTAGTATTTAAATAATAATTAATAATAACAATAACTCAATAAATAATAATGTAAACAATAAAAATAGCAACTAAATAAACTAGTAGAGTTAATTATAGTTATTTTGTTCAACTAAACACTATTGCGGAAGATGAACACTTGAAGGCTGAAGTTAGTCACGCCCGTGATGGAAGACAGTTGAGTGGTAGAATGGGTCCCCTCCGCTGCTGAAATCCGTATATGCGCATGAAGGTCACTTTCTGTCAGGCTAAATTACAGTAATATGACAATGCATATATAGGTAAAGAGAAGCAAATAGTTATGAACAGTACCAACCTACATTTCCAGAGGATGACGAAGAACTTGCTCATAAATGACCTTAACTTACTTATCTATCTATCTATGATCACAGACCTTCAAATAAATAATCATACGGTAGATAAACATCAAACATGCAGTGACTCGTTCATTAAAAACTAGGTAACTGTTGCTCTAAGACTGAAGGACAATTTGTACATAATTACTTATTAATTGACGGACAAGAAATTGCTGCAAACTCAAATCATACGTGAGCAATGAAAGATAGGAATCATTTAATGAAGTCTAGCAAAATATTCAATCAACTCAGATTCAATTCAATAAAACCCGACCTCAACTAGAGGACCTTGGCAAAGTAGGGGATGGGCTTTCCTACAAAATGGGGGAGGGAGTAGGGCTAGGAGACGTGGACGGACGAAGTCCTATGGTTGAAAGAAACAGCATTGGAGTTTTCTTCCTATCATTGAAAGAGTAAATCATATGTCATATGATCATATGTGTTCTTGCTATTATCTTCTTTGTTAGGTGGTACACTGGGTAGTAGTGAGGTTACACAAATTGTTTTATTATAATTATCTTATTATTATTGAGTTATGCCTTGCTGGTTACTTAGTTGTATTAGTATGTTATGCTTCGCCTCTTTCCAGATCTTAATGTATGGTTGTTGTTGTAAATTGAAGTTTTGTTTGATTGTCTACCATTTACATATACTTACATATATTTACATGAATGTTGTTACTTTGTTTACCTAATTATGTTGATATTATGTTGTTATTATTGTAATTTGACTTATTCTAGATATTTATATTTCGTTGATCATATGTGTTCTTGTTATTATCTTCTTTGTTATAATTTGTAATATATCTCTTTTAACTTTAAGTGGACATTTACTGGCACATAAGAGGTTAAGTTTACCATTAAGCCATCTTTGATTATATTCATTTGTATAATGGTGTTAACCGTTTATAATAATAATAAATAAATAATAATAAATAAAAAAATAATGCTAAAACACTGCTGCCTACGATCTTCACTATGTTGCGGAGATTTTAGGAGCTACGGTCTGTTATCAACCGTCTTAAAACCGACATGGCGTACGCTCAATGGTTGCCATTTTCGTGGACACTACTAGAGAAGTTTATGTTGGATGGGCAGGATAATGACGTTGTCTAGGAAAGACAATAGAGTAACAGATTGGTCAGTTAGTTTAATATCAGACCAATACTCTTTCTGAGCATACGTGGCAGTGTGCGTGTACGGTACCCACACTCCACACATGTAACGTAATGATGTGTCCACCCACATACCCATCCCTACATAGGTGGTTGTGGACATTATCACCCACCCACACACGTCGTGCGTGGTATTGACCGTCTCACCTATACATGTAAAATGGTAAACACCTCCCCTACATGTCTACGGATGAGCGGGTGAGTCACACCATTTTACGTGTGTGAGTTGGTCACTTCCACACTACACGTAGAGGTGATCGGGTACGTCATTACCACCATACGTATGTGGGTGGGTGATTAGGTCCGAAACCACCACATATGTACAGATGGATATGATGATGCTCAGAAAGTAGTATTGGTCTGACATTCAGCTGACTGATAAAATATGATTCTCTATTCCCTTCCTAGACGGTCGGGCCTTAACTGAGCGAAGTGACCTGAGTCAAGTAGCCTGGGTGCCTGAACTGAGCGAAGCACTCCAGGGAGCCCCCAGAGACGTGCCTTAACTGAGTGAACCGGCGGCCCTCTTTGACTATGAACATTCATATAGCATATTTCACTTTTAAACATAGTAGAATCTTACACAAATATACTAAATAAAATTTCCCAAAAAATAAAATATAAAATAAAAAGAATATTGCCCTTTGCAATGGCAACAGTGCAGGCTCCACAATAAAGCTCTTGACAAACATAAGTTTGTACAAACAAATTTAAATATATATTTTTATCCTATAAATAATGCTCTATGGTTTCATCGTAGAGCGACTCAGTAAATTTAAACATGAAAAGGATTAGGTTAGGTTGATGCTACATAAACAAGAACATTCCTTGTCCCGACAACTCGCATATACCTGGACTGGACCTCGCTCAGTTAAGGCACGTTTTTGGGGGCCCTTCGAGGGCTTTCGCTCAATTAAGGTAATCTTCGCTCAGTTAATGGGCGACCTCCTAGACAACATCAAAACTCTGCCCACCATCCGACAGACACCCCACTACCTCAGACTTCTCTGGTAGTGTTAACCCGTCGATGGAAACCATGGAGTGGTCGTCTTATTGGTAAGAGTACCGAGGACAGAACCTATTGCCGCGGATGGTACAAAATTTTGAAATGTATCAGCTGAAAACCACCAGCCATTTGTGATCGAGCTATTGAATAATGACACGTTCTAATAAATTGCCGGCCTTAGTTTGCAACAATGGCTATATCTACTCATCCGAAATCCATATTCACCCATATCTTGACAGATAATTAAAATCTCTGTCTACTATGGAGTGATAGGTTAGGACTGCCTCGCCTGTTGGTCACGTGACCACAGACCGCACCACACTTCCGTCAGCCTGGCTTGGTAAATAGATAAGACAACAGTACACAACCTTATTTCCTAATTACAGTAATTAAGCCGAGTACATGTGTTTAAGAAGATTAAGAAAATAATCCTACATTAATCTCACATACCATTTCATATATGGATATTCACGCGTATTTGGAATTCTCTATGTAAGTATGAATATTTCATTACGTATTTTGAATTCTCTATGTAAGTATGAATATTTCATTACGTATTTTGAATTCTCTATGTAAGTATGAATATTTCATTACGTATTTTGAATTCTCTATGTAAGTATGAATATTTCATTACGTATTTTGAATTCTCTATGTAAGTATGAATATTTCATTACGTATTTTGAATTCTCTATGTAAGTATGAATATTTCATTACGTATTTTGAATTCTCTATGTAAGTATGAATATTTCATTACGTATTTTGTTTCTTTTGGAAATACAGCATGTCCAATATTGGGTGATCGCCAATAATAAATGAAATTCGTAATCAGTTAGTTATTAGAAACAGCTCAGATTTATTTATATTTATTTTAGAAGTTAGAGTTATATACCTAACTATAAAATAGTTTGACTAGTTTGGTATTCGTCATTGAGTTCGTTTACTTTAATTTTGCTAGTTTAACATGTTATGAGAGTTCCCATTCCCAGTTTACTTTAGTTTGTCCCTTAGCGCTGGTTTCAAATTTATTTGATACTGTACTAATATATTCTAATGAATATTTTATTAGTTTGATAAACGCGTACGTCACCATAGCTTTGCGTTTATTTTAGTGGTTGAAATTTGACGCTAGATTGTTATATTCACTTTACTATTTTGACATTTTATACGAGAGTTTTAAGTTGATTTTAAAAGTTTGATAAATTTATGCTACAGTTTCACGTTTGTTTTAAAATTTGACGCTTTCCGCAATCTATTTGCGCGTACCTACCTACCCGAACAAGTTTATTTGTAACATTACCACAATGTTATCTATGACATTGTAAACAATTGCCCAAAGGAATCGTTAAAATTTGACATTTTAGATTTGATATAATCAGTTTTACCTCGAATAAATAGAACTGATTGTTCAAATTATTATCGTCTTTGTAAAAAAATCCTTGTAAATTTTTTTAATTGCCCTTTATTTTGCCATGGAACTAAGAGATTATGTCAACAAATCACTAAAGATTGATTTATTAATCACACTGTTTTTGGAATAATTAAAATACACACTTTGTACCACAGCACATTTTTTATTTAGCACTAAACATAAAACATTAATCTGAATAATTTCGTACATTAATGCTCTAAATGTCTATCGTCTTTACGCGTTTTTAATCAACCTATGTACAAGAATAGCAAATTCCCATTCGCAACCAACGCATTTTTTTTACTTCATTGATATATGTAGGTCTTATCAGAAAAAATACGCTATACTGGGAATAATATTCTCAAGTAAGTCATCAACTCGATGATAAAGTTATCAACATTGGATGGTTTCAGAGTTACCCAATTCCATCACTTCAAACCGACTGTGCAAAAATTAATATTGCAAGTAATCGGTTCGAGTGTTTAGATCGAATATTCGTTTGAGTCATTTTTAAGATTAATTGTTCTCATTATTAGACGTGAGACGCAAACACAACTTCGTGTGTATTTTAAGGCAAATATGAACGATTACTTGAGTATAGGATGAATATTGATGGCCTGTGTAGTCTGGTTACTTACTGAGTTCACCTTGTGCTCAGAGAGGACCATTTATAAATATCCCAATAGCTAGGGCAACTAAGGGGCCTACAGCTTTACGTGGAACCCGAACCACATAGTATTGATCAGGTTTTACCTAATTTACAAGCCTGATACTCATTTCTCTCCCCTACAACATCCGGACACTGACTACCACCCAACATAGACACAACTTAAGAGTTCTCTAATAGTGTCCACGTCGATGGCAACCATTGAGCGGCCGCCATGTTGATATTAAGGGGACCGAGCGTAGAACCTATCGCTTACAATCTCCACAACACTTTGTCTCCATGTACCTGGGTTACAGTACAGCACTGGGCCACTAGTGGCGACATTCACAGTGATGTTTGTATTTATTAATATTCTATATGTTTGATATAAAGTTTTAAAACAAATTTTCAACTGAATGAGACCTTAAATTTGTTCTGTAAGTCTGTTCTGAAATTATTTGTCCCCTTTTATTGAAGAACAACGACTACTACAAAACTTTTTCACGAAATTTTCCTAGTGTAAAACTTGTTCTTTGTTTCGTAAGTGCTTTCCCCCACAGGCTATCCTAGACCACAGCCTATTAAAATTAATATTTTCTAAAACATGTCAACGATTACCCAGAACCCTGTTTGACACTTTTAAAAATTAACCTAGATTAAAGAAGATCAAACATATTTAATTTAAGATTTAACTTACTAAGTACACATCAATAGTTTAAGATTTTTTGCTGTCGGTATTTTATAATATGGTATTCAAACGTTGTTATTGAGAGACAATGGTGCAAACCTCTATGGAAATTTTAAATGGACCATATTCAGTGTGAGATGAACAAAATAATGGCATTTTATATCAGGAAAACCACATGTGTGTTAAAGACATGGTCACTGCTGACTTAGAATGATTCCTCTTGAAACCTTGGCAAAGCCATTAAGAAATTGAACAGATAACTGGCATCTTTTACATAACCACACTCGGTTTCTTGAACTAACGACGTTTTGATCAACCTTGATTGATAAGGATTTATCGCTCTTATCAGAGGAGAAGTGCTCTTAACATAGAGGCTAGGTCGGTTGGTTTTGAGAACACAATCGCCACGTTTGTGTAAGTCATTTACACAAACATCGTAGGCCTGCATTGTAAATGCCTTATCATACTTCCTTTAAATCATATTTAACAGACCTTGTCACTTAGACTTGTCATTAGCGTGACGCGGCTGTTTCGTACTCTGTGACTTTACACGTGAAGATAATATATTAGTTAGATAAATGCCTATATTAGTTAGGAAATATAAACATAACCTAGGTTTATATTTCCAGGACGGCTTTTGGATAAGAGGCTTAAAAATTGTTTTGTGCTATGCATTTATAGAAATTTCCCGGCAAAGTATACAAGTATAGTTATATCGTTTGGAATTATTGCTTGGGGGGGGGGGGCATTGCAATCAACTCTACAGCCGTTATATATTTTATAAAAAACTATACTTAAAATTGGTATAAAAAACATCAAAGGTATTCAACAATTGATCTTTTTCATGAAAGTAGCATCTTCACAATCCGTCAACTGTATATAACGTTTCTTTTGTTGCACATTTTTAAGCGTTTAGATTCTCTGTTTTCACCTGTTAAACACTCATATAACACAAAATTTAAAGAAAATATTGGCATAATACCGTTACGTCTAGTCAAATCAATTGAACTTACTAATTCCTTTTATTTAAAAAAATAGCCAGTGATTTCATATCACAGTTAAGAATTGAGGAGGCCGAAACAATTATCAGATCCAATTACAGGGGACGGACCTAAACCAATGTGAACTTTCAACACCACCATCACCACTCTCCTCTCGCTACCCATAATCACTTACTTAGATGTGCAGTATTCTTCAGCTATTCTGTTTGTTTTCCAGTTTGTTTAATTTTATTACTTTTACTAAATTAATCTATGATATATATATATATATATATATATATATATATATTACTTTTTCTGTTTCAAACAAACTTTTTAACCTTTTTAATATCATGAATTGCTTAAAAAACTATTAAATTATTAATAACAATATTTTAACATTTTCTTAAAAATAAAGAATATAAATAAATAAAAACTGAACTGTCCCAAGTTACATACTAAAACGCCATCGTGCACAGGCTTCCGCACATGCAGGCCTTTTCTCAATGGCTAATAATATATTAACTAGAAAAATATGTTGTTATTTGGCTTAATTTATTTTATATTTCTATTTATGTTACGTATATTTTCTTTTGCAAATAAGTACTACTAAAATTGTAAGTATTTCTTTATGTTATAGGAAATAAATCAAATTTTCATTTTCATTTAAAAATCAGGATGTAAGTACCGGTATCATATTTTGAAAGACGAAACAAAAGTACGAGCTCTTATATAAAAATACAGGTATGCTTGTACAAAACAGGCCTATACTTCATACCTGAATATGGATAAGATGCCTCCACGGGTACGATGATATAATGCTTTTTTTTTATTTGAGCTTTGAAAACTTTAGCTGTTTTGTTTATTGCACGGCTGCAGGTAGATTTTCGCAACTCGAGCACTAATTTTATGATCCTCTTAAGCACTCGTAACACTCGAGCTTCCTTTACGAGGACTTTAGGTTATAATTGTCGCAACTCGATCATTAGTTTTATGATCCTCTTGAGCACTGGTAACACTCGAGCTTCCTTTACGAGGACCCTAAGTTATAATTGTCGCAACTCGATCATTAGTTTTATGATCCTCTTGAGCACTGGTAACACTCGAGCTTCCTTTACGAGGACCCTAAGTTATAATTGTCGCAACTCGATCATTAGTTTTATGATCCTCTTGAGCACTGGTAACACTCGAGCTTCCTTTACGAGGGCACTAAGTTATAATTAATTGTCGCAACTCGATCATTAATTTTATGATCCTCTTGAGCACTGGTGACACTCGAGCTTCCTTTACGAGGACCCTAGGTTATAATTGTCGCAACTCGATCATTAGTTTTATGATCCTCTTGAGCACTGGTGACACTCGAGCTTCCTTTACGAGGACTTTAGGTTATAATTGTCACAACTCGATCATAAGTTTTATGATCCTCTTGAGCACTGGTAACACTCGAGCTTCCTTTACGAGGGCCCTAAGTTATAATTGTCACAACTCGATCATTAGTTTTATGATCCTCTTGAGCACTGGTGACACTCGAGCTTCCTTTACGAGGACCCTAAGTTATAATTGTCGCAGCTCGATCATTAGTTTTATGATCCTCTTGAGCACTGGTGACACTCGAGCTTCCTTTACGAGGACCCTAAGTTATAATTGTCGCAACTCGATCATTAGTTTTATGATCCTCTTGAGCACTGGTGACACTCGAGCTTCCTTTACGAGGACTTTAGGTTATAATTGTCACAACTCGATCATAAGTTTTATGATCCTCTTGAGCACTGGTAACACTCGAGCTTCCTTTACGAGGGCCCTAAGTTATAATTATCGCAACTCAATCATTAATTTTATGATCCTCTTGAGCACTGGTGACACTCGAACTTCCTTTACGAGGACTTTAGGTTATAATTGTCACAACTCGATCATTAGTTTTATGATCCTCTTGAGCACTGGTGACACTCGAGCTTCCTTTACGAGGACTCTAGGTCATAATTGTCGCAACTCGATCATTAGTTTTATGATCCTCTTGAGCACTGGTGACACTCGAGCTTCCTTTACGAGGACTTTAGGTTATAATTGTCACAACTCGATCATTAGTTTTATGATCCTCTTGAGCACTGGTAACACTCGAGCTTCCTTTACGAGGACTTTAGGTTATAATTGTCACAACTCGATCATTAGTTTTATGATCCTCTTGAGCACTGGTGACACTCGAGCTTCCTTTACGAGGACTTTAGGTTATAATTGTCACAACTCGATCATTAGTTTTATGATCCTCTTGAGCACTGGTAACACTCGAGCTTCCTTTACGAGGACTTTAGGTTATAATTGTCACAACTCGATCATTAGTTTTATGATCCTCTTGAGCACTGGTGACACTCGAACTTCCTTTACGAGGACTTTAGGTTATAATTGTCACAACTCGATCATTAGTTTTATGATCCTCTTGAGCACTGGTGACACTCGAGCTTCCTTTACGAGGACCCTTAGGTTATAATTGTCACAACTCGATCATTAGTTTTATGATCCTCTTGAGCACTGGTGACACTCGAGCTTCCTTTACGAGGACCTTAGGTTATAATTGTCACAACTCGATCATTAGTTTTATGATCCTCTTGAGCACTGGTGACACTCGAGCTTCCTTTACGAGGACCCTTAGGTTATAATTGTCACAACTCGATCATTAGTTTTATGATCCTCTTGAGCACTGGTAACACTCGAGCTTCCTTTACGAGGACCTTAGGTTATAATTGTCGCAACTCGATCATTAGTTTTATGATCCTCTTGAGCACTGGTGACACTCGAGCTTCCTTTACGAGGACTTTAGGTTATAATTGTCACAACTCGATCATTAATTTTATGATCCTCTTGAGCACTGGTGACACTCGAACTTCCTTTACGAGGACTTTAGGTTATAATTGTCACAACTCGATCATTAGTTTTATGATCCTCTTGAGCACTGGTAACACTCGAGCTTCCTTTACGAGGACCCTAGGTCATAATTGTCGCAACTCGATCATTAGTTTTATGATCCTCTTGAGCACTGGTGACACTCGAGCTTCCTTTACGAGGACCCTAAGTTATAATTGTCGCAACTCGATCATTAGTTTTATGATCCTCTTGAGCACTGGTAACACTCGAGCTTCCTTTACGAGGACCCTAGGTCATAATTGTCGCAACTCGATCATTAGTTTTATGATCCTCTTGAGCACTGGTAACACTCGAGCTTCCTTTACGAGGACCCTAGGTCATAATTGTCGCAACTCGATCATTAGTTTTATGATCCTCTTGAGCACTGGTAACACTCGAGCTTCCTTTACGAGGGCCCTAGGTTATAATTGTCACAACTCAATCGTTAGTTTTATGATCCTCTTGAGCACTGGTAACACTCGAGCTTCCTTTACGAGGGCCCTAAGTTATAATTGTCACAACTCAATCGTTAGTTTTATTATCCTCTTGAGCACTGGTAACACTCGAGCTTCCTTTACGAGGGCCCTAGGTTATAATTGTCACAACTCAATCGTTAGTTTTATTATCCTCTTGAGCACTGGTAACACTCGAGCTTCCTTTACGAGGACCCTAGGTTATAATTGTCGCAACTCGAGCACTAGTTTTAAGATCCTCTTGAGCACTGGTAACACTCGAGCTTCCTTTACGAGGGCCCTATAAATCGTAATTCGAGCACACTCAATATAACAACCCCTGAAATGCATTTGAGACTATGCTTGTATTTGTAAACGTGTAGATGTTTGTCCACAAGTGTACATGATTCATAATTTTGTTTATTTTAAACTAATTTTAAATTTTTTATAGCATTATCTTGATGTTTTATAAAACTTAAAAAAATACATACACGTTCCAATATTATATACTGTACTTTTTTGTATAAAAAATAAAGTAATTCATTGATAAAAAACACGTCCTTCCATACAGTGTGTATATTGTGTATGAGTATAAAATATTTGACTTAATGGAAATATGAATACTGTAAAAAAAAAAAATAAATATATAGTATACTAGCTGTACCCGCCCGCTTCGCCGGTCATAATATTGAGTTTGATTTAGAACCTAATAGCTGAAAGAATTCGAGCATTTTTGATTCTTCTACCAATATTAGATTTTTTAGGAGGCATGTCATAAAAAGTAAACTGCAAAACAATTAATTATTTATTTTTTATTTTCACGTTTCACCACATGTTTTAATTACCGAGGAAAAAAGGTTAACACCAAATACAGATCACCTGATCAAGTAAAAGTAGTGTGTGCTACACTCTCAAGGTGAAATGTAGAACTACAATAAATCAAAACATATACAGTACTGTTGTTGTGAGAACTTCAATCTGCTTATGGCATGTGAAACTACATTAAACCACACAGTCATATGTTTTTTTGTAAACAATTCAGATTCTCCATTTGAATAACATGGGATTTTTAGGATCCCGTGGGGCGGGGCCCTGTGGACGGATCTGCATCAAACTTCACAGAAACCATCTCGGAAGTATACAGGACAACATCCTAAAGTTTCATGGCGATCGGTTGGATGGTTGGCAGCGCATAAACTTCAAACATACATATATATATATATATATATATATATACAAACATCCTCTTTTATAAATATAGACTAAATTAATAGATTTACTTTTTTGCTATTTAAAAACATGAATACCCATGAACTTTGCGTAACAGACTCCTAACAATCACAAAATGCTAAAATTCTGACATCAGTAAAGATTTCAGAAACCTGAGAATTGCAAAATATTCATTGTAAGCATGGCTCGACTGGCGCGTGGCGCTAATGCAAGTTGGCAACTCTGATTTCAAGTCAGCTGTTCCACAGACTCATTCCTTGCACATTGCACATTACTTCGTTCGTTCCTAGTTGCAGGCCTGCTTACTTTATTTACATGTACACGTGTTGTCATGAATAAGTCATCAACATCAAACCGCCTAAAGAGTAAAGATGAGACGATTTCACAACATCCTATCAACTTTTTTTGCTTAAACTTGATAACACTATCTGTATCCATTTAAATACAAACTAAATAATAAAAGTAACGATTATCAGGATCTTTTCCGTTATACGTATACCACTATTTAAATATATTGAATAATACATTTTAACCATTGTTTGGTATAAATAACGGAACACGGTATTCAATTTATTGATTTAAAACATGTTTTCCATTTTCAACCTTTAGAATCCCAATACATCGAGGCCGCCCATATACATCGCGCCGCGGCAGTTATGGTTAGGTTAGGTTATTATATTGTAGAATGAACCTGTAATTTGTAAAAACATTCTACAATAGGCTATGCTAACCTAACCTAACCATAACTGCCGCGGCGCGATGTATATGGATATATTTTGGGATTGCTGACACATGACGGAAAAGATCCGACATTAAATAGTGGTATACGTATAACGGAAAAGATCCGATTATCACAAAAATAACTGATTACATGTAGGCGTCAATTCAACATGTACATCACAATTCATCTTTCACAATGTATCTTTCCTCTACCAATCCACGAAGAAGTAGTTTTTTCAATGTTCATGTTGCTTCTTTCTATGTAGTTAAGAGCAGAAACATTTAGATGATAAATTAAACAGCTATTTACTATTAGCCTACTGCACAGAAAAAAAGAAACAGAGGTCGCTTTCTTATGGCAGCAGCGAACTCTGTGGTAGTTACTACTTTTGTCTTACAAGTATCCTGAGGGGAGTACTGAATAAGTGGAGAGACTGACAATGGTGATGGCTCCCTCATGCGCTGAAGAACAAACTACTCGACATCCTCACGATTCTTCTCGACACTCATTCAGCTTACTATTGACTGCGACCTCTGCTTCTTTCTTCTCTGTGCCTACTGCCGCCTGATCATGAACAAATAGTTTGTTATGCTCCATGTACGCCTAAATAATTCACATAAAACTACATACATGTAGTATAGAAGTGTGACATTAACATGAGCCGTTTGTGTAGTAGATGTGTAGTAGACATAGCAGTCAATCATAAATAATTATCAATGTACTGTCGTATGTGTGATAAGGAATGCTGATGGTAATAAGATAGGCATAATGAAACCCTACGCCAATTCTCACAAAGACAAGCCTCGCCAAAACTGTTATCTAAGAGTGATGTGCACTTTACAATGCGTCAAGATGAAAAATCACTCTGTATTTCCCAACTTACGATATTGTTTTTCGCGGTTGCAAACCTCAATTTTAATCAAACGTGGACGTACTAATTGGTACTATCGTTGTCAAGTATTCAGAAAACACCTGCACCTAGACAACTAAACACCTAATGTCCCCAGCTACTTGGAGATTGTAGGCGATAGGTGCTATGCTTGGTCCTCTAAATACTGACGCGATGTCATCTCAATGGCTGCTCAATCCACGTGGATACTTTCTGGATACGTCCAAGTTGGCCATGTGGCCCTTCCAGAGTCCATATGTTGGAGAGGGAAGAGAACTGAGTACCGTATTTGAGAACCTAAAATAAGACAAATACTTCGTGGTTCGGATTCCACGGAAAATTCACATCTCTAGATTACTAAATATTGATCTATTAGTAAATGGTTCTTTGTAGAGGAAAACAGCTGATGTTAATTAGCAACAATGACTCTAGATTGCCATCGACGTTGACACACTTGAGTAGTCTGGGATGTCAGTGTTGATAGTCAGGTCTGGATGATGTGTAGAGGAAAGACCTGAGAATCTGACAGAAGACTGAGATTCTGAAAAAAAAAGAAAAAAAACAGAAGTCGGCATATAATAGTGCGCTGGAATATGTGTCGAGTAGTTTTTTCTCTAGTTCGCCAGGCATCTGGAAGGATCAACATCTTGTCAGTCTCTTTACACCCCAAATCTTCCAGGATTCATAAATATGTAAATTTGTGGTAATCTACTTATGACTGCCTGTGAGGCGTTCGCCGCGGCAATAAGGAAGCGCTTCTGTTTTTTTTTTTCTCTGTGAGTTTGCTTAAAATCAGATCAAAACTACGTGGTTCGGAGTCCACGTATTTAATGGACTGGCTATTGTGCTATTATTAAATGCCTCTTTCTAAGGGACAGTCGACAATGACTATTAGTAACACCACAGACCAAATATAATATACTTCATCTCTGGTAACACTGACTACATTTACACTCATTCTTCCCTCATATTCACCCATATTTCTAAGACCGGTGTCTTAATGATACTTAAACTAATAATAGTTCAGCACTATCCACTAGTGTCGTTACGTAACATTAACGCCAGGCGTGTTTTACCTGGAAATATTCCTATATCCTCATACAATTCACCATGAAAATTGTCATTATACTCGTTCTTAAAACAAGATGCAATTAATGTGTTTACTGAATTCTAAGATACTTAAATTCATTCTTTTAGACGTAAACACACTACTTGTAAAAGCTGTACTTAAAGGAAGTACAATCTGTTATCACATGGGCCACAGGTGCCGCCATGTCGGCCCATGAAGACCAAACGGGCCCATTACTACGTGACCTCTGATAACGTTGTCACTCAGATAGTGATAATGACCGTATTACTGAACGCTATTTGTCGATTGATAAGAGATTTCAAGTGTTCCGCCGCACCGAGCGGCTAAATACATACGATAATGACAGGCTAAGGCTAAAGTATGAGCAGGTATAATTACGGCACTTCGTTTGTTAAAATACATTATTACTGTACATCAAAAAGGAAAATATAATATGAATGACGCAAAAAAAATTATCCCAAGGAGTCGTTTCCGTATCAGACAGGCGGGTTCCAAGAAGTCGTGGCGAAGAGAGGACGGACGAGTTCCAAGGACTTGTGTACGTATTCAGACAGGCGGGTTCCAAGTAGTCGTGGCGAAGAGTGGACGGACGAGTTCCAAGCACTCGTGACCGTAGAGTGGATGGAATGGTTCCAAGGACTCGTGTACGAATTCAGACAGGCGGGTTCCCAAGAGTCGTGGTGAAGAGTGGACAGGCGACTTCCAAGCACTAGTGACCGTAGAGTGGATGGAAGGGTTCCAAGGACTCGTGTACGAATTCAGACAGGCGGGTTCCCAAGAGTCGTGGTGAAGAGTGGACAGGCGACTTCCAAGCACTCGTGACCGTAGAGTGGATGGAAGTGTTCCAAGGACTCGTGTACGTATTCACACAAGTGGGTTCCAAGGAGTCGTGGCGAAGTGTCGACAGACGAGTTCCAAGCACTCGTGGTCGTAGAGTGGATGGAAGGGTTCCAAGGACTCGTGTACGAATTCAGAACGGCAGGTTCCCAGGAGTCGAGGTGTAGAGTGGATCGATGAGTTCCAAGCACTCGTGGCCGTAAAGCGGATGAAAGGGTTCCAAAGACTCGTGTACGTAGTCAGACAGGCAGGTTCCAGGAGTCGTGGCGAAGAGTGAACGGACGAGTTCCAAGCACTCGTGACCGTAGAGTCGATGAAAGGGTTCCAAAGACTCGTGTACGTAGTCAGACAGGCGGGTTCCAAGAAGTCGTGGCGAAGAGTGGACGGACGAGTTCCAGGCACTCGTGACCGTATAGTGGATGGAAAGATTCCAAGCACTCGTAGCCGTTGGTGGATTGAAGCGTTACTAGCACTTGTAGCCGTAGAGTGGACTGACGAGTTCCAAGCACTTGTGACCGCAGATGGATGGAAGGGTTCTATGTAGTCGTGTACGTGGTCAGACAAGCGGGTTCCAAGGAGTCATGGCGAAGAGTGGACAGTCGACTTCCAAGCACTCGTGACCGTGGAGTGGATGGAATGGTTCTAAGGAGTTGTGTACGTAGTCAGACAGGCAGATTCCAAGGAGTCTTGGCGGGGAGTGGACGGACGAGTTCCAAGGACTACTGTAGTGGACGTAGTCTGGCAGGCGGGTTCCAAAGAGTCGTATTCGTCCCATCTACAGGTATTGTGTAAGGGGCCATTAGACATGACAGTTACTAAGGTACACAAGCTGTTATTGGAGTGGACTCACACAGTTGTTAATGTAAACAAGTTTGTTGATGTAAACGAGCTAGGGGTCATTTTATTCACCGCTCCCTGTCGTAACAAAATACTGTCTTGGTATTGAACACCGAAGGGAAGTAATTAAGTTGTCTATTTCACCTATCCTCAATTTAAGACTTCCCTAATGAACGTATACAATAATCATAACTGTGTAATCCGAGACTAAGATTTTCACTAAACAGCTCGTCAAGTAGTGAATCATAGGCATTTAATGTAAATAGGGTTATACTTCCAGACTTCTCACCACGACATGGATTTTACTAGTAACATGTAACCTTAATTTAATTAAATAATTCAGGGCGCCCAGTAAAAACAAATTCCCTGACTTTTCCCTGACCGATCCGTGATTTCATACAAAATTTTCCTTACCCCAAATCAACATAGTTACATATACATCTATTTAACTTAATTTAGTAATATTATGTACTACCATGTACATACATTATGTTATTTACAGTCAATTACAATTATTAATAACTGAAATATCAATATTTCACAATTATATTGTTATTGATAACCGTAATAATTAAATTGAAAACTATTACCTACAATAATTATTCTTTTTAAACTACTTTATAAAAGTAGAGGTAGAATTAAAAAAGTATTTATAATTAGCCTTGAATAAAAAAAGAACATACCTATTGTTAAATTGTGACAATTTTCAATGCCTTGAAAAACAGCGCTAAATTATAATTTCCCCAAAACCAGCATAAATGTTAGGTCTATGACTTATTAAACAAGTACTAATCAGAAAATTATTTCAGTAAGTTTTAAACTGTTAGCGATATAAAACTAGTTGTATGAGGTCGAACAAGCATAAGCAAAGGAATTAAGTAGCTTTTTCATAATTTATAATATTAAATGGCATATAAAATTAACATTTAGTACTGAACAAAGTAAAGGATTTTTGTAGCGCACCCAAGTATATAGTGACTATTACAAATCACAACAGGCTGGTGTTCTTGTTAAATGTCTTCCAGGTTATGTGTTAAATTCCCTGATTTTTCCCTGACTTTTCCAGGTTTTCCCTATTTTCCCTGTTGCTGGACACCCTGTAATTATTGCATTTCTGTACATTGGTTGAGAAATCTCCAACCGAATTACACTTACCTCAATTATTTTTACATTAACGTATGTTCAGGAGATGCGCCATTTCTGAATTTCAAGTCAAAGTTTAGAGCGCTCTTCTCGCTGGTCAATTAAGGAGATGTGTGGGAAAAGGAGCAAGTTGGAAATATGTAATTTATTAAATTGTGGGATAGTTTTGTATAGGGCGATAGTTGTATTTGTGTTCGTGGTTTTAATCCCATTAAATTAAGATATAAATTGCTATAGGTAAGATTCTACATACGTCTTAAAACATATAGAATCACTTGGGTCAATATATTGGCCTCCCGCCCACCCATACACGTACAGTGGTATTGACCCACCAGCCCACCAATACACCTACAATGGTATTAAATCTCCTGCCCATCAATACACCTATAGTGGTTATTGGTGTATTGATGGGTATTTGCCTCGAGTCCGTTCACTCGAGGCAAAAAAAAAAAATAAAAATAAAAAAAGAAAGAAATCCTATCATTACATTTTATTGAGTAAATATATAAACCTTAGAATGAGCGGGATAGAGCAGTGGCCGTTCAACTTGGCAACAGCTTTGGGTGATGTCTCGACGGCAGCGCTCGTAGGATCTAGTGATTGAACTAGCGTCAAACTATTGCCATATCAATTCGCAGAGTAAAATGTATCTGGTTTATCATATACTCTGTGGTAAGCTCAAGTCTCATACGCAGTAATAGAGTATTAAAAAGAAAAAGAATCATTAGGGCCTACTCAAGTTTTTTTACCACATTCAATTTAGTTCTCTAGATAACTTATCAAATAAGGTTAGACACTTTTCAGTAACTATTCAAGCTAACAATAGTAGATAATTCAACAGGTGCAACACTTTTTCTTCAATGTTAACAATTCAATAAAGATGTCACGAATTATTTTAAAGTGGTCTATACCAAAATACAAATAAAGATCGAATAAGATTTTTATTTAAAGTGTTCAGCAAGCATAAATGTTTGACATTTCCTAAAAATAAAACATCTTTAATGCTGATTTGAACTCTAAATGGATTTGTTTTTATTATTTTCTACTCAACATTGTTTATATTAATTGAAAATGTAGACATAAACCAGTTAAAAATAGCAAGTCGAGCAATCAACTAAATGGGACGGAAACCTTGCCATTAGTAACTTTCCTTACATTAATTATACTATTTTTGTTGCAGATAAAATTAGGCAAATTATTTTTTTTGTACATATTAAATTTCGAGTTGCAAATTAAATTATTAGTGCAGCGAACAGTCACGAGTTTAAATAGAATTAGATTTTAGGCAAGCCTGGATTTATTTTATCTTACTTTTCGTAAATAAATAAAAAGAACAGTAGGCCAATCAAAGAGAACTAAAATTACGTAGACAAATGAAATTGGATTTATTTATTTATATTTTACGAAGCCGATAAACAGGATATGACATAAAATAAATATGGAATGGAAGGGTAGTCGAAATGGAAGGCAACATTTCTCTTACAAAGCGTAATTATTTTACACTATCAAAAATTTGTGTTTTGTTTCGCATAATTACTAATTTTCCTTCGTTTTCTTCTTTTTAACTTCACTCGCCAGTTCACATGGATCTACAGGCCATTGCGTGAACTTTATTCGAATGAAATACCGACTGTTAGCTCAGTTGAGGATTCGAACCTTGGAAGTCCTCTGCAGTAGATGTCTTGGCCACTGAGCCACCACACCGGTATTTCTAAGATGTATATTAAAATAATCTCCTTTTAGAGCAAAAAGTACATAAAAGCTCTATATAATCAAACGTTTATTATTAAACTGTTCAATGACGAAGCGCACATGCATGCTTCACTTCACTTTTATAGCAGGCATATTAAACCAAACTACCAACCTTTTACACATAAATTGATAACAAATTACAATTATATCCATACAATATTAACATTCTCGTAAAAAATTAAATAAAAAAGGATGCTATCAATTTACAAAAGCAATGTTACATTTCCCTTCGCAAAAAGCCATTGTTGCCGTGAGAGGACATCGAGCTTTGTCCTTGAAAACTACCTTTGTTCCAGTACACTTTTGTTTTCTCCATTGTAGTCTTTCGCTGTAAGAAGGCTCCAATATCCAATAAATAACAATCGACATAATTGAAAAAGCCGACAAAATAACACCTGGAGCAAATCAAACTTACTGGCTACATTCCACGACGGCGATCTGTTCTCTGTAGTGTCCTTGGCCTACGTTAAGTTTCATTCAAGCAAAAGTCCTAATTGGTGTAAAAATATTTACGAACTTCTGCTTGAACTGTCAATTAATATACATACTTTTTCATGTTACTACACATAACATTACAAAATGCACGTCTAATTAATTAACGTGTGTTTATAAGAAAAAGTTTACAAAGTATTAGATTAGTTTGGTCACAGAGGTCACACCTAATACAGCGCTGAATGTATGTCGAGTAGTATTTATCCAATTAGCCAAGCGGAGGGGCCAGCACCTTGTCAGTCCATGTCTTATTCTCCCACATAAGGATGCCTTCCGACCATAAGAAAGAGACCTCTGTTTCTTTTTTCTCTGTGGTTTTACCATCCAATAGACAACAAATAACAACTTTTCACGTTTACCTGTATATATATTTGAGGTATATAAACCAGACTACACGCAACTGACGCAACACACAGAAATGTAGATTATGTAATGAAAAAAGTCTTAAGGTCATCGGAGCCTAAATCTTAAAAATAATCACCGTGTTCCTTATAATTAAAATCAGATTAAATCAATCTTTTTGATAGGTCTGGGCAAGTTGCCAATACAGACAACAATAATTAGGATATCTCACAATTTTATTGTTAGTTGTTTATATTAACATAAAAATTCTTAGATTGGAATTCAGTTAACATAAAACGTATAGTAGGCCTACTAGATAACATTGTTTATTAGAAACCAAACTGATTAGAACTAAGCCATCACCCACAGGCCCCCCTGGAGGCCCCATGTGGAGGCTTTCTCATGATTGAAAATGTTTATGTGTACAATATTTTGAGATCTATAAATTTTTTTACTATTATTATTGTTACTATTATTATAAGAGGAAGTATTTTTTCATCTTATCATAACGACAGAGCAACTGGCTCTGTGTATTTTATTTCGTTGTTAGAACTTTAAAATTGAATTTTTATTATTTCCAAACCTACGAACTTGTTTCATTCGTTGATTTATATAATAACAAACATTCGGGGCGTATTTAACCCCCGGGGTGTCATGTTTAACAGTTTGTCACATAAATATTTTAGATTAATCATACATTTATAAACAACTGAAAACGCAAAGTTAAGCATATTTACATATCGCACCATCAACCAGATTCTCTGGAATATAATTTTTTTAGTTAAAACTTAATGCTTTAATGTACAGTCACGATGTTGTCCATAGTAAACTTACGTAAAACATATGATTTCCAATAATTGCTCTAAAATTTGTATTAAATCTTCGATACAAAAGCCACACACAAATACAGCATTTATGTTTTTTTAACAACATAACAATTAAGTCGTGATGATTAGATGAAAATATTTCTTAAAATTTTTTTATTATAATTAATTTTCATAAGTCTTTTGTCGGAAGGTGGGACACAGAGAAGAAGGAAACAGAGGTCGCTTCCTTGCGGTCGAACGCCTGTGATAGTTATATTTAGATTTAAACAAATTTACAGATCTTTGTACAGCTGTATTAATAATTACAGCGTTTATTCTTGAGGATTTGGGGTTTGTTTAAGGGAGGGACTGACAAGGTGCTGGCCCTGCCATCTGCATGGCAAACTGGATACAAAACTACTCTACACACATCAATCTAGCACACTATTGGATGTGTCCTCTGTTTCTTTCTTCTCTGTGCATAATTATAGTTCTGCTACTTCATTTTTCGTAGTCGGATATCTTTCCCATAACGTTTTTATGTAATCCCAACCAGAGAGAATAAAGAAAGTGGCCTGTTTCCCTCTTCTCTGTTAATTGTGTTACTTGGATATATTTATTAGTCCTTAGAATATAAGATTTATATATTATTCTACACACACTACTTTATCATAATAAGGTTTCCCATTCACCAAATGTGTTTCTTTGAACCTATAAATACGTTACTAGGTTAATTACCTATAAATAAGGTGAGGTTTTTATTTATTTATTTTTACTAAAGTATCAATTATAACATTTTGCATTAAGTTAATAAAAATAATTATGTCACTAATATATACAGTATTAAAGTAGGTAGTCAGTTGTTACAATTTTCTACAGTTTAAAACAGGATACTTAGTATCGTTAATTGAACTATTTTATTTTCCGTTGGGGATTAGGAGATGCAATATTTATCAAATATTTCTACGTATAGTTTATTACATTTGATGAGCTTTTTACATTTTTAGCTTAGTTCAGCTCTGAGAGCACAGTGATGTCACTTTGTAGCCTTTATTTATAAATGTAACATAGCTAAATAAATATAAATAAATAACTAAACGCACTAATAAGTTTTACAAAAACTCTGTGTCCAGTTGAAGTAGCAACAGATATGTTGTGTTCTTAGTAAGAAAACGCAGTGTTGGTATACCGAGAACTAAATTACGGCAATGACTACAGATCCTATAGTCTGTAGTCATTGATTACGACAAGCACATTTTTTTACTTCACAAACACAATCGTTTCAAAGTAATATAAAAGAAAGGAACCGCCCGCTCGAGATGTTTGGGGGGGTTGTGCTGTGCGGGAGGGAGGGAATGGCTGATGAATGAATGACTCTTGGCGGGAAACTGAGGATACAATATAAATGAACAGCTGGCTTAGAGGAGAGCAAGATCATATGAGGAAGTGTGCACACGTGGGCTGTCTGCCCGCCTGGCTTGTTAACAAAATGGTATTGTAAGGCATGACCTTGGCATACAATCGCGTGACGTAGAAAACGATAAAAACTAGGTAATTGCGCTGAAAAAAAAACCCATTAAGGCAAAGGCATTGCTTCATGAAAATAGTCTACTACATCAACAAATTGCACAAATATATGTTTGTTTCAGAACATTAAAAATTAAATTAGGCCTAAGACTATAAACTTGGTACTTAACTTAAATCATAATCAGTTTTTCAAAAATATTTGGGTTATGTGACATCGTTAAACCATTATTATGAGCGTTTTTAAAGAAAAAATTTAGGCCAAATTAACCTTTATTTGTACGTCTATAACTAAACATTCAGTTGTAATTTAGAGGTTACCTTTTACAACATCCTGTTTGAAACACAAAATATACGTGTTGATGAAAAGTTTTTATTCAACAAGAGGCCCCTGTTTTATTCAATAATCTTTTTAAAATAGCCATGTAATTGTATACATTGAAAATATATTATTCCTATTATCAGAGTATTATTGTTACATCTGGGATAATATAAATATTAATTTTACCATATTTTCAAACATGGTATTTTCTTATTGCATCACTACTTGCCGAAATCACTGTCAAAATTTTAAGAACTAGATTACAAAGTAACCCGCTTTAATAGTCTCATACAATACCAACTGAATAATGTATGTGTGGACAATGATTTACTACAAGTTAAAATAAAGATTACGAATTTAAAAAGTTGCTAACTTAACGAGAAATCAAATTTCAACAGAGTAAATACTGATTAATGTCTACATTCTACAGTCCACATGGTTTCCATGTAATTGGAATTACAGAGAGCAGACGACTTTATATGACGCAAACCAGTTAAAACCGGAAATGATTAACCTAGAAATGAAAGCAAAACCTTATTGTGTACACCTACCTTCCGGTGCTTTAGGTCTACTAGAAGCTGACCTGTCCTCTGGATCCAGGTCGATTTGGTTCCACACCAACACATGTTTTCCGCCACCTTCGCCATTCGCACGCACACTCGCCGGCATACTTCACTCACTGTTCCTACCACACACTGAGACGACGGGACTCGAGAAGAACGTAACACATAACCTTCACAAGTTGTAAAGTACTTTTTGCCAACAGCTCATTCTAGCTCGTGGCGCTACGCCGAAAGCGTACTTCTTTCAGAGTTAATGTTGCCGCCACTTTTGTAGCAGTTCGCCGATTCGCCACTGTAAGCTTACGGCGCCACTTGTCAGTCGTTTGTTGCATTTCCAAAAGAACGCAGTGGTCTTTCTGTTGTCAAGTTGAATTTTGTTTTCATTAAAATTTCCAAAGGAAATTCTTTAAGAATATTTTATAGCTGTCATTTTTATAAATACTTATATTTATTATCTAAATTATTTAAAGGGATTTAAGATACATCTAACGATTCACTTAAAAACTATATCTAAAAATTACATTTCAGTAGAATAACACAAAATGCGCGGACTACGTTTGAATAAATGAAGCATTTTTTTATTGATCTCAATTTATGTAAAATTAGGAAGCACTCACGACAAGTCCAGACAAACAAGCCATTTAAAGTGAACAAGCGGCGAAGGTAAATTTTATAATTTAAAATTACTTAACTCTTGTAAATTTCCACTAAATTTTCCACTCCGTCAGCCGTTCTCTTAGTTTTTATTTCATCGCACTGGACAATATTTTTTATCTTACAAAATTATAACTAGCCTATTATAATTAAAGCAGGAATGTTGTTTCATTATCGATATTACACAGTATTTTTTACGCTAACCAATATGAAGAAATCTGCGAATCTGATCAGTCCATTAAACAAAATCTAATTTACATATTCAATAGTATTTTCACTGTTGTCGTAAATATCATTATTTGCAACACACTAACTTAGAAATTTGGTAAAAATAAAATAACAATATACAAAGAAATTAGCGGAAAAGTCCCTGCTTATATATTTTTTTATTTTATTTTTACCTTTAACAAACCAAATAGCAGACGAACATTTTGTGACTGCGTGGAGGGTTTTTTTACGAAAAACAGCTCGATACATGGGGTTATTACAAACAGCTCGATACATGGGGTTATTTCAAACAGCTCGATACATGGGGTTATTACAAACAGCTCGATACATGGAGTTATTACGAACAGCTGGATGCATGTGGTTATTACAAACAGCTCGATACATGGAGTTATTACAAACAGCTCGATACATGGAGTTATTACAAACAGCTCGATATATGGGGTTATTACAAACAGCTCGATACATGGGGTTATTACAAACAGCTCGATACATGGGGTTATTACAAACAGCTCGATATATGGGGTTATTACGAATATAACGCCTTATTCGAAATTAATGAGCTGATAATGAGTTCTATATATTTCTGCAACACGTTAAATCACTAAACCACATTTTTTCAAATATTTTAGATACAGAAACGTATTATTGTACTAAATTGAATATTGTACAAATAGTATTGTACTAATTGAATGTTATTTGTTTATTATTATATAAGTTGTGCAATTGCAAGTTTGCGGAATTTTTGAACTTAACAAACGTTTAATAAATCTATTTTTAAAATGTAAATTTTCAAATTCCCCTTTAAAAAATAAATAATTTCGACACGAAAACTACGCACAAAAATTAATGGTTAACATTCGATTATGGTATTTTGAAGAAAAAATTTTATTTTAAGTTAAATTTAATAAAGTATAGCCGTTCATATTTCCTCGGCGTAAACGGTATTACTGCACTCATCCCTTATCTTCAGTGTTTGTCAACAACCTACTGTTTTAGGGAATTAAAAAGATATTTAGTTTTGATTAAGACAAGTTAAACGGACTTTGAACGAAGCCCCCTATATACTTTATTAACATCAATAAACCTGATTTTTTGCTGGTAAAAATTAAAATGGTTAACGTACAGGGTGGAAATTTAAAATTAAAATATTCAAAAATACAGGGTGGAAAAATATGGAAACGCTTTTACAACTTTTCTATGACTTCACTTGTAAAGGTGAAATGTAACATGATCATTGTTACATAGAACATACTTTTTGACGCCATTTTTATTTACATTTCATCTTTCGAGGGAGACGGCCCACGAGGAGTTGAACGAAAATCTTTAATGTAAGCGTAGGTCGAGTTTCGTATCAAATTAAAGGTCTATTCGATAGAAATTAATTGCCGCAACCCGGACTTCGAAAGGTTTATCCTTTCCAGAATAGCCGTGATTTGAATTTCAAAGTAACTAATTTTAACAATATTATTTCTCTGTTATTTAACGATTTTAAGTAAATTATTCTGATCAAAAATTATACTTCATGGAACAAAATAACTAGAAAAAAAAATAAAGTCGTGAAAGCGTTTCCGTATTTTCTACGCTTTCACAACTTTATTTTTCAATAGATAATTTGATAATTTAATTTTTTTAACTATTGTGTTTTATGAAGTATAATTTTGTATCAGAATAATTTACTTAAAGTTAAAATCCTTGAATAACGGAGAAATAATAGTGTTCAAACTAGTTACCTTGAAATTCTAATGACGGCTAGTCTGGTAGGGATAAACCTTTCGAAGTCCGGTTTGCGGCAATTAATTTCTATCAAATAGACCTTTAATTTGTACGAAACTCGACCTAGGCTTACATTAAAGATTTTCGTTCAACTCCACGTTGGCCGTCCCCCTAAGAAGATGAGATATCGATAATGGCTTCAAAAAGTGTGTTCTTAGTAACCATGATGATGTACAAGATTTCACTTTTACCAATGAAGTTATAGAAAAGTTGTGAAAGCGTTTCCATATTTTTATCCACAATGTACGTACAGTGTTATACAGAAAGTGAATATATCTATTTATGTAGATCAAATAGAGTTCTTGAAATATCTATTTTGCTATGAAAATTACGATAACTTGTGTTCCATTACCGTAGAAATTGACTCTAAGCTAGGCTTTTATTTCAAAACATGGCCAGGTTGGACAATTATTGATGTTTTGTCCAAATACAATGCGCAGGAGCGCCTGAGTAAATAGAAAGTTATCCAAGTTTACAACGTCCTGGAGCTTCCAGCTTCCTCCAAACTCTTCCATAAAAACGTATACACTTGCAGAACTAGACACGTCTAAGGTGGTGGTTCGGAATGTTGTTTTAATGTAGGCTATTTCTAGAGTCGAAGGTGTTTATGTGTGTAATTTTAAATAGTGTAAATACGTTTTAAATTCAACACCATAGATACTGGGGTGGTCGGCCAACTGGGATCTAACGGCCGATGTCAAACGGATGAACTAGTCTTTACCTAGTTTCGATAAATTTTGTTCAATATGTCATTTTGTAGGTACAGTGTTGTTCATTACTTTGCGTATTTTTATTTAATGTTTACGTAACAGGTACATACAATTGTTCCTATTTCGGAAATTGGTTAAATTAAAAAGCCAACAATTTAAGAAAATCAACAAACAATTAACATTAAGCATAAAATATATAAATAAACAAGAATTTGTCAACCATTAAATCGTTTTAAATAAAGTCAGTGTTTTTAGCAGTTAATTGCAGCCGAAACGTTGGCTGATCCGGTGCACATTGCACGGACTTTACTGACGCGAACATCTCATGTAGATCAAAAAAGTTTTCAAAAAATTGAATCGTTAAAATCAGCTAATGAACTAGCGCTTTCAAGGGCCTATGGCTTTGTTTTTGCTTGATATGAGAAAGTTTAACATCGGTCTTATAGAGAACTAACCGTGCTAACCGAAGACCAGGTCGGAAATCAAATAATTTCTTATCACTCCAACCCACCCTTAATCCAATAAGTATCGTAATTATTTTAACCAATAATTTATTAATTTTATGTATAACCGCAGAGAAGAAATAAACAGAGGTCGTATCCAATATTGCGCTGAATGTGTGTCGAGTAATTATTTCTCCATTTTGCCATGCAATGGCAGGACCACAATCTTATAAATACCCCTTTATTTCCCCCAAAAATCCTCAAGGATAAAAGTAGTAATTATTAATAATGGTGGCGCAGTGCTGTTGCCCAGCTACTTGAGGACAAAGTGTTTGGGAGATTGTAAGCGATATGTTCTATGCTCGGTTCTCTTAATATTGACACGGCGTCCGCGCAATGGTTGTCATCAACGTAGATACTACTAGAGAAGTCTGGAGTGTCTGTGTAGTCAAGATTCGGATTTTGTGTAGGGAAGAGAACTGGGTGACAGACTTGTCAGTTAGCTGAAAATCAGACAAACACTACGTGGTTCGGATTCCACGTAAAGCTGTAGGTCCCATAGTTGCCCTGGCTATTGGGCTATTAATAAATAATCCTTTCTGAGCTAAGTTGAACTCAGATAGTAACAATGACTACACTTGTTCATCTACACTCATCACACTCATTCACTCCTCATATTCGCTCATATCTCTACGATCGGCGTCATAGAGATGAATAATGAAAAATAATAATAAATGTGTACATTAACTGTTTGTTATCTATAAATGACTTCCACTGAGGACATATTCAGAGGACGTGAGGGAACTTTTTAACGTGCAAAAACAGAACAAACAAGATTGAGCAAATCGACTAGATTTTGTTAATAATAATTTGTTCATTTTAATGTATAGATTTTTTTTAATTTCTTACTTCAGGAAAAATCATCCTAATGATGTGCTGATTTTTATATATACAATAAATCACTCAAGCTTCAAATGTTGCCGGAATTTTTGAAATCGGTTAATTTAGAACATTTCAAAAAACTCCGAGACTTTTTTATGAACAAAAGTTCATAACTTGAAGAATGGACGTACTCAAAAGGCGCTCATTTTGGAACAAATAATGTAACATGTGGTCGCTTAGCTTCTAAGAAATAACCGGTTAAAACTGACCGTTATTTGCAAAGATTTAGCAATAAATAATTAAATGAAATGAAAAATGTCTTTATTAAAGGGGTGAAGTTAAGACTGTAAAGTCCTCTCTAAAACCTAAATAATGTGCTTATAAAAGCGCCAATGGGTTTTTATTGTTAAGACCTTTCCATTACAACTTTCGTAAAATATTTCGTAAATAAAACATGGGAAGAAACATGATTAAAAATCATAAAATCCATGAAAAGCGTTGATGGGGGTAATCTCTCGCACTCGCTGAAAAACAGATGTCAAGAGGTCAAAATCAGCAATACGCATAAAGATAGGAATATCTCAGGTTTTTCCGTACTTTTTAATTTACTGTACTGTGATTTTTATAATTTTTTGAATGTGATGTGTCATGATCGTCTTGGAGTTATTATAAATGAGTATACAAAATAAATAAATAAAATTGTGAAAAATACCTAGGCTCCCCAAATTACCTAATTAAAAAAAATTCGATGGCTCGGAACCATGATTACTCTATTGTATATGAAAAAAATCAACGTTTCTAAAAAATAATTTTCCAAAATCTGGAAAATAAAAAACCAATTTGTTGTCAAAAATTAAAAACATCAAATTTAAGTGAAAAATACATGCACTTGATTTGATCAACGTGTTTTGTGCTGTTTTTACAGATTTAAAATTCCCCAACCCCCTGAATATGAAGTTGTAGATGTAAACGAAAGGGTAAAAAATCGAGAAAAAACAATTAGTTTTTCTAAAACGTATTGTTATTAATAAATAAATAGAAAATAATTATTATTTTAGTTTTTTTAAACTAATCATGTAGTTTGTAAAAATTAGTTAAGAAACGTTTTGATTTTGAGAGTTTCCCACTGTTATTTATCAACTGTAGATGAGAAACACGCATAAAACGCCGTTTTCACATTCCGATTGTTCACGCCTAAGTTACACTTTTCCGTCAAGGGTGAACAAACATTGATTTTCCTTCAGTCGTTCAGGATTCATTTCCGTACAAGTCTATTTGTCCTCTCAGAATGTGCAAAACTCAAATTATACTACATATTCTGCCTCGAATACATAAACCAAAATCCAGGTAACTTAAATACTTGTTTAGACATTTAGCTTGAATAAATTATTTAAAAAAATTAAATATGATACGGAAAATAATGATCATGGGAGGAAAAAATCACGTGAAATTTCAAACGTTTTGTCAATATCACTTAGGAATAAAAATACTAAACACGCAAATACACACAAAAAAACAAAAACCATTAAAATCAAAGGTAAAGTATTTATAAATATTCTTTTATATTAAGCACGAATAATATTTTGTAATTTAAGATTATAAATAAATAGTTATCTTAAAACTAATACAGGACAATTACAATTATTAAAGTTCAGCAAACAAAAATTATACAAAATGTATGCCAAATGGAAAAATTAACGAAAATACAAAAATGTTAGGTTTCAAAATAAAATGAGCTCAGTGAATATACAGTATATTGAAATCTACTCAAATGATCTCCATAAATAATTTATTTTAAAGCTTATCTATTCTGTTTTTGCTAACTAATAACTGTTTTTTAGTAATGACATAAAACAGTGGCCGGCCTTGATCAATCGAAAGCGGCTATACAAATAACTTACTATACACGAAGTATTTTCTCTGTGGAAAAGCAATGCCATTGATTATAATACGTTACATAATAAATGGCCCTACCTATAATCAATGCCTTTATTTTAACGCGGTGGTATTTTTTGTAGCGCCTGCCAATAACAGACTGCACAACCACACACATTGTTGCTATGAAGGTGCAGCGAGAGTTTTGAAGGCGCTCATTGAGAATTATTAATTGTTATATACAGTCTGACTACTATAGAATAATTTCATTAACGTCATAATTATAATCAAAATTACAACAATAAATTAATATTTAGTTGCAGATTATTTATAAATTATAGAGTTCAGAAATAAATTTACAAACAAAGTAAATAATTTTCTTCTTTTAGGTATAATTCTCTTTTATGATAATTATTTTCAATGTAGAAGGAGTTCCTGATAATAATAATAATAATAATCTTTATTGTCGTAAGAACAAAATGTCATTGACAAAGTCATAATTTATGCAGAAACTGCCACGTCATATATTTTTTTTGCTTAAGTCAATAACTAAAATAGAATATACTACAGGTACATTAATAACATATATAACAATCAACAGCATCAATAAAGAAACAGCACTGGTAATCACATGCATTTCAATAAAATTATACTACATATTATAACATAATTTTTTCCACATCAAAAAACTCCTGAAGTGTGTAGAATGGATTCAAAATTAGCCAGTCATAAAACTTATCGCTAAAGTCTCTAATTGAATGCTTCTTAATTAATATACTTAACTTATTGTACACTTTAATTGATAATACACTATAGTTTTGAGACGTTTTTGTTAGTCTGTGCTTGCCTACGATTGCTAAATCCCTCCCTCTTGTGTTATATTTGTGTAAATTATTATGAAATTCTAGGTTCTGAGGATTCCTTAAAATATAGTTAATTAATTCATATATGTACAAATTAACTACAGTGGGGATTTTTAAATTAATGAAGTATGGCTTACAGTGTTCATTTGAATTTATATTTGACATAATTCTAATAGTTTTCTTTTGTAAGACTAAAACCTCTTGGATTCTATTACAGTTTCCCCACAGTAATATTCCATATTTTATTATAGAATGAAAGTATGCGAAATAGCTGCATCTGACATAATGAAGAGGCACAAAATGCATAAGTCGACTTAAGAGATAAACTATTCTTGAAAGCCTGTTTGTTAAATAGTCAATATGTGGACCCCAGTTCAGCTTGCTGTCTAGGAAAATACCCAGAAATTTCACTGAATCAGCAAGTTCATAATTAAATGTAACGTTAGATTTTGGACGCAATGAGAATAGAATTTGCTGGGTTTTGTCTTCATTTAACTGTAGACCATTAGCTAAAAACCAATTAGAAGCTTCTGCTAAGGTTCTTTGGGAGAGTTCTTTAAGTTTGACAATGTCAGAATGACAGTTGAGAAATGTTGTGTCGTCCGCATAAAGCAAAGATTTTGTAGTCTTGATTGATTTGGAAAGATCATTTATATAAATAAGAAACAAGAGGGGACCCAGTACTGAGCCCTGGGGAACACCCCACACAACATATACTTCTTTCGACCATTGATCTTTGGAAAAAACTTTTTGTTTACGATTGTCCAAATAAGATTTAAAAAAGTTCAAAGGGAATCCTTTAACACCATAATGTTGAAGTTTTTTAATCAGGTCCAAATGACTAACGCAATCGAATGCTTTACTTAGGTCACACATAGAGGCTTGTGTGAAACTTCCATCTTCAAAAGATTTTATTACCATATTTACTAGTTTTTCCACCGCATTCTCTGTAGATCTTCCACGACGGAAGCCAAACTGAGTGTTACTAAAAAGGCAATTGTCCTCTAGATAATTATTTAATTGGTCATATGCAACCATTTCAATTATTTTCGATAAAATTGGCACCACAGATATCGGTCGGTAACTTTTTGGGTCATCTTTTGACCCTTTCTTAAAAATCGGGCAAACTTTCGAAACCTTTAATTCATCTGGGAATACCCCCTCCTGGAGACATTTGTTAATGCACCAAGTGAGAGGCGTTATTATGCAATGAATTATTTTTTTAAGCATATTGTTTGAGAAATAGTAAACGTCACAACTATTTGAGTTTTTTAACCTCTTACTAGCATCTAACACATCTCCTTGGGACACGTACTTCCACTCCTCAAAACGTATGTGTTGTGAAATATTATCTCTCAAGAAATCCTCAGATTTTGCCAGTGAGGGATTTTGCAACTTAATATTATCCTTAATGCATTTAACAGACTCTATAAAATAACTATTTAAGATATCAGGTGACAATTCAGAGCTACGTGAATCAACTATACCTTGGCTATTTTTAATTATCTTCCAGGCAGCCCGACAACTGTTGGCACTGCCTTCTATTAAATTTACATTATATTTCATCTTAGCTTTGGTTACTGCATGTCTATAATACACTTTTTTGTTCTTATATTCTTGTTCCAAAATATGGTTCTTTACACTACTATTTTTAATTATATTATCTAACAGTAATAGACCTTTTTTTAATTCACTTAGCTCTGTCGTGTACCAAACATTTTTATTCTTTTTTACGACAGGCTTTTGGTATTGATTTTGCTTTCTTTTTACACACAGAAAATATTCAATATTTCTATATAAAATATTGAAAAAATTATTGAAAGCTTCATTAGCACAGTGGTTTTGGTTATGTTCAATAAAACCTTCCCAGTTAATTGCACTAAGCCTTTCGCCTAATGGTTTTACTGATTGTTGTTGAAGGCACAATTCATTTATGCTTAAACTTGGTATTTGTAAAACAGTTTTATCTAAATTAAGTTTCACTCTATTAATTATATTAGTAATAAGACCATCATGATCAGAAAACGGAAAGTGGAAGACTTGACAAGTTGTTTCTTTATTCATATATTGGTTAACAAATATGTTATCTAAGCAATTTTTTCCTCTTGTAGGAGCCCTATTTAGTGGATAAAAATTGTATTGTTTAAGGAGTTCCAATAAAAGAGTCCCTGTTCTTTTATTTAAAGTAATATCAAAATTTATATTAAAATCTCCCCCAATAACTATTGTATAATTTGGCCACTGAGTAAGGTGTGATAGTAGTTGTTCAAGTGCTTCCAAAAAAATGTAAGGTTTGCCTGACGTTGAATGATATATCGTTACAATAATGACTTTTAATGATCCAATAATAACTGCTGAGCCTTCAAAATGCAATTCTAAACAAAACCGATCTATGTCAAGAACCCTTGACTGTAAGGTATTTGATAAAAAAATAACGGATCCTCCCCTTATATGTGTATTTCGGTTAAAGGAACTCGCACAAACAAAGTTTTGTGGAGCAGATAATTTCACCTCACATTCATCAAGCCAATGCTCAACAACACCAAAAATGCAAATATTTTTGTCTGTAAGAAAACTCTCCAACAATGATACTTTACCTCTCAAACCTTGAATATTTAAAAATAAAATATTTCCATCAGGGCTACTTTCATTTATTGCATGATAACCTCTTTTATGTATTATAGGTAAATTACATGGTCTTCCTAAACTTTTTTCCTTTGTAAACATACGTTCTTTAAAAAATAGTTTTTACACATTGTAGGTTTACTAAAATTAGGTTTAATAGGCATATTAGAAGACTGACTAGAGGTAAGAGGCTCTTGACCTTTGAACAGATCGCATCCATCAGAAGATAAGCGGCCTTGGTTGTTGGCAGATATTGTCCTGGAGACGGCCTCGGCATACGTCATATCGGTTGGAGACTGTTGCTGTGATCCATCTGCCGACAAATCAACCACTTCACAGCGCTCCTCGTTGCAACAGCTCACATGTAGACTGGTCAGTTTTCTTACAATTAGGTTGGAGAGTAGGTGTTTTCCTCCATTTCTCAGATGTAATCCATGAGAAGTATAACAGTTTCTTCTAATACTCCTTATATCTAACAGCTCTACATTATTGTGACGTCTACATAAATCTGCTATGAAGTTGTTGATCTTTTTGACTGTAAGGTGAATAGGGTTGTTAGAGGGCAGGTCATACCTTGTTGTAAGAGGCACCAGTAGAACACTAGATGAGCTCTTGAGTTTCAATAAGGCTTCATCCAATTGGTGAAAAATTACGTTTTCTCTTCCAGCCTGGACGTCGTTGGTTCCAGCCATCAGCACATAGCAGTGGTCCCGTGGTGGCTCAGTAGCAGGAATCACACTCAACAAACCAGCCCCAGGCTTACAGACACCGCTTACTGAAGTTCTTTCTGTCACCCTGTCTCCAATTAGCCTCGCCAAGTTTCGGACATGACTGTCTCCAATTACGGTGACGCTGCTGAAAGGGACGTCCACGATTTTCTCAGACTTTGAAAAACTTATATGTTCATATCTTATAAAGTCTTTACCTTTTTTATTAACATTGTTTTTAACTTTGAATGTTTTCTGAATCTTTTTATTTTTACTTACAATAGTAAAGCCTTTATCATTATCAATTGCATCGTGATTATATGTGCTCAATATTTCGAAATTATTTCGTATTTCTGGCTGGTTTTTGGACATAGAAGTTGCATTATAAGAAGAAGAAGAAGTTAATTTATTTTTCAGATTTTTATTTTCAGCTTCCATACATCTTAAAGCACTGATCATGTTTTTTGTTTCCTCTTTATAAATATCACACAAGTCACAATGCTGTCTTCCAATTAGTTGTTCAAGCTCAAGAATTCTAGTTTTTGCTTCTTCTAGTTCAGTTATATATATACTGTCAGTTTGTGTTTCACTATGCTTGTGTTTCATTGGAACGTCTGACTTAGTGATTATAGCGGACTCTGGCGGGAGGAAAACACTATCAGTGTAATGTAGAAGTCGCTGATCGGACTCTATAGAGTGATCGAGTATAACTTTCATCTCGTTTCGCAATTTCATCAATTCCTCTTTTAAGGTGATATTTTCTGCGTTAAGTTTGTCAATGCTTTTAACAGATTTATTTTCCTCTCGTGGGTTATCGGTTGGAGAAGTTACGTCCTTACAGAAAGAAATGGGTGTACTGGAGGTCGAGAGAAGTATTTTGGGAGAATCCACTTCTTCTACGTTACTACGTAAAGGAGTCGTAGTAAGATGGTCCTGTTTATGATGCGGAGGAGTTAGAGTTCTTAGAGTAACTGGATGAGGCCCGGTGTGTAGTTCTTTGGCTGAGTAAATTGCCGACTTTTCACAGTTTGTTGTTATTGAAGCTTTACAGTTTCTTCCTAAGCACTTCCAGATAATATCACCATTTTTAACAGTGTAATATTCACGGTATTTATGTTTATTATATACAATAGAATCCTTTCCATTTTTTGACACTTCCAATGTGAAGGACATTGTAGAAAAAGGAGTGGAAATTATGTAGTAGCTTTTATGCGCTGCGATATTGTGCTTTAATTAGTAGTGTTAGGCGGGTTTTGCCGCAAACGAAATGCAGGTGTGGTGTTATACTTCAGTACTTAGACGACAGATAGCGTGTGAATGCAGATACTGCCGTTCCAGATTACTGTGATTTGTCAAGGTCAAATTCAGTCTATAAGGTTGGCAGATGCGTGTGTTACATGCGCAATGAGCTGGATTGACAGTTGCAAGCTTCAAATTATAATGGCTTGTTTCACTGGATTAGTGATGACTCTAAATTGTCTTCGTGTTAGATTTAGTATTTGTTATCATTACACTAAGTTGATTAGATATATATGTACATTACAGCTTATATTATATTTTAAATACCTGTTATAATATAAGATCCATCAATAAATATATATATTTCATAGTTAATTACAACACACAGAATAGCACATCTAAACGCTTCACGGCAGTTCTACCAACCAAGGATAAGCACTTCCTTAGAAGAAAAATTAATTAATTAACTGCTAGTTAAATTTCGCAACACACAGAACACTTACTGTATCTTTCAGCGTTCCCCGATTCAGCCTTACCTGGAAATAAAAATATGATGCAAAAATATATTCCATTATCAACCTGTTACGAAATTTCTGAGAGTAATTAATTAGTAGATTATCAAATAAGTAATCTTACACAATGGCTGTTAACTTAATAAGGACTTAATACATTTAGTTGTTGCATCATGGTCGGAAACTTTAAAACATTTTAAACTTGAAGAGTTAATCATATAATGTATAATCATAATGTATGAACACCTTACAGTAAGTTTCTAGAAATGTACACTTTTTAAGATGGTGAAGAATTTTTGGGATAGTATACGGTATATAATTGAATTTTTTAAGAACTTTTTCATTGAAATATTCAGCCTAATTTCTAATAAAGATAATTTAAAAATAGTAAAACAATGTTTTATGATAGTGCCAATTGTTCGAAAATGACAAGCGTTCAACAAACATAAAGACAAAATTCGTCTTGTCTTTGTCACTAATTTCAATACATGGATATGCCTGTATTGAAATTAGTGTGGTAAAATCCTACAACAGAATCTTTTGTTACATTGATTTTAAATACCCAACATTGGATTTCTCGTCCAACGCTAGAACATGCTGTGTTTCAAATTATCAGCTGTTTTTGTGGTCCATTGTGGAGCGCAAGTGTACACATCGAGGACTTTAGCTCTGCGCGCGGAAACAAACTACTACCCATTCAACAAACAAACACAATATTTTTTACGGGTTGCGTTCACGCGCTCGCCGCTGAAATGAAGGCGCCAAAACTTCTTCCTAGGTTCTATATCGGTTACACTTTACTCGCTGACAGCTAAACATGTATGTGAAAAAGTATTATAAATTGCAAACATTAAATGTATTGTGGTAACTGTATTTTTATAGTAGGTCGGAAAGTATTTAATTTTCACAAACACAAGAAACACATTATTATTATTGCTATTATTCCTGCTTCTTTTTCTACTTCATTTAAAACGACTGTAATAATATTACTTAGTCATTTTATTTTTGTAAATAGTTAGTAAAAAGTTGAGTAACCTATAAGTACTTTCTTATAATGAATATATAATGAATGTGAATATAATATAATATGAATCTTATAATGATATATGAATGTGACTTAAAATCATTTTACTTCATTAGAGTTCTTCAATCCCACTTAACTCTTCCTCCTCCTCTGAAAGACAGTCACTGTCTGTATCAGATTCATTTCCAACTGATATAACAAAGGATTCTATAACATTGTCTATTTGGGGTTCTACCGCTGCATAGTCTTTTTCTATCTTCTCCACGTGCTTGCACTTTCCTAACCATTCTTCTGCACCCATTCTTGATATTTTTTCCTCGGAGAGAGTTTTAGCTTGAGAGTAGTATTTTAGCTGAGAGAGTATATAGTAAAGGAAGTATTTCTCTTGGCTACATAACCTTTTACTTCGGCCCAAATTAACTCAATCGGATTGAGATCTGGGTGGTAGGGTGGGAGTCGTAAGATGTCATGACTATCAAGTTTGACAGTTTCATCCAAGGCATATCGGAAATACCTTGGTTTATGTAGCTGCACAAGTTTGTACAGTTCAGGTAAAAACATATCGTCGCTGAATGGTATTACTTTTTTTAAAAGCCACGCCTTCATATCCTGTCTCTTACTTTTTGAAGTAGGAGCCTTTTCAATTAGAATTTTATGGTAGGGTGCATTATCGACTACCAGTATTGAATTTGGTTCCAAATTGGGCAATACTTTGTCCTTCATCCATTTCGTTGACGTGGTAGTCTCCACTATGGTTGCTCGCTTTCCAGCAGGTAAAATCGTTAGGCACGAACCCTTTCTCTCCGCCTGCATGGATAGTTATCAATCTTGCACCCTTAGAAATTGGAACGTGTAACCCTTTATTTGAGCCATCTGACCAAGTTTTATTAGAAACGTGAGAAGATACTATGTGAGACTCGTCTAAATAAATTATTGGACGTCCTTGCTCTCTGTAGCTTTTCAACGCTCTCAAATATGTTACATATCCGTTTTTCTCGGTTTTCTGGTTTTTCAATTAACAACTTTCTATTGATTGCTGTCTTTCTCCAAGTAAACCCTAAATCCTTTAATATGCGTCTCAAACTTTTATCACAACTCTGAAAGTTTATTTTTTCTTTTAGCGCCTCCCTCAATAATTTTACAGTTGGTATTCTATGTTCTATATGAAAATTGTACACTAGTCTTCTCACTACACATTTATAGAAGTCATCTAAATAGGTTACTGTTTTACGTCGTTGTCGGTTTTGTTTGGCGTAGTAAAACTTGCCTCGCACTGACCACTAACATGAAATTTTTTTAAACTCACTCTTTATTTGAGTTACAACTCGCTCTGATACCTCCGTAGCTGCTGCTGTTCTTTGACGAGCCTTTGCCAACGGAATATTTAAAGTTTTTTGGTCTGCCTCTTCCTTCATAAATTTAAACATGTTACTGATAATTTCGCGGCCCTGACTATGAATTACTCTATTATTGACTAGCGACTTGAACTCATCAGTCATTGTGGAAAATTAACAAATACTACAACTAACAAAATATATCACAAATAAAATACTCGGTAACTACGGCTATATTAATAATAATCGGTGTAAACCGCACGCACTGGTTGAACAAATAACTAGGCACAAATGACAACCACACTCATCACTGTCACGTTGCAGGTGAGTCAGTGTTTTCAGGACAGAGCGCATAATACTACCCCGCTACCCCTCCCGCCTATCACCACGCAGCCAAGGCCACGCGCACAGCTAAAGTCCGCGATCTGTAGTAGTCCCGTACAAATTAATGTTGCCCTTGGTTTTTAAACTATCAGTAGTAACAGACCGTACTCACTAATCAAATTACAGGCACAACTATTTTATAAAACATATATATTTTACATTGTAAATCATATCAAAGGTTTCACTCCCTGAATTTTTAGATCTACGTACTTCCAAACATGTCCCGCTTATGTCTTTCATGTTGTATAGTTATTAATTTATTTACTTTTAAGACGTCGATCATTTAGTACGAATTTTGACTAATTTTTAGAAAGGACTCCGAATAGCCAGGGCAACTAAGGGCAAGCTAAGATTATCGTGGGATCCGAACCACGTAGCACTGTCTGATTTTGGCTAACTAACGAGTCTAATACTTAAGTTACGACCTGTTAAATGTTTACGTTACTTTTTATTTTTACATTTATATTAAATTTGTATTTAAATGTTTAAATTAGTTAATCTACCTTGAAAAATAGTAGGAAGAAATGAGCTTTCAATCAATTATTGCATTATTATTTTGTTTAGTTCCTTTTAAAATTTACGCTTTACAGAAAATAGAGGAGATCTACTACAAACCTTCTATAATTTTCTTAAATTGACCACATGCTTTTGGCAACAAAGACGCCTAGTTGAGCGCTCCAGGAAATTTAGTTTTAGATTGCATCCCAACTGTCGCTAGGAGTAGCAACGGGCGGCCTCACGAACACACATACAACTTGTTCCCCTCCCCTCTCCCTCCCTTAAAGGACCTGCTTGCCCCGCTCCGTAAATTGTACAAAAGCCCATAACTACCTCTTTAAAAATAAACTCTGGCAATTAATAATAATAATAATATTTATTTGTTTCAATTTAGAATAATACAATTTATTACATTTAGCATATATACAATAACAATTACCCTAGTGCCATAAAATAAAATTACAAATTATATACACTACAACGCTACTATATAATATACACTATAAAAAAAACAAAAATACACATAAAATCATATAACACCAGAACATCTGACAGGTTGATCCCAGACACTATTTAATTCAATTTTGTATTTTTTAAACAAATAAATAATAAATTTAGCTCCTAATAACTCCTCAGGCAAAGCCTAAACAGAGGATCCTTTTTAAAAAAATTTATTGGAAAAAATTTATTTATTATTTAGAAAATATACAGAATAACATGTAATATATTAGGCTCTAAAATATAATATCAAACTGATATTAATAGCATTTAGAGAAAAATAATTTAACTGTGTACTGATAAAAAACTCTTTAATTATCAATAATACAAATAAAACATTTAATTAATATAACTAAACATAAAACTACATGTATTTTTCTTTCCTCCCAAACTTATATGTATTAATGTTACTATGTATTATTAATGTACTCGTTCAACCAAAGATAGCCTAACTGTAAACATTTCAAATCAACGTTCATACTAATGTCATTTATAGAAAAACTAGGGGACACCCTGCACACCTCGTGTGCTAACCCCGACGTTCGATACACCTCGGCCTCCGGCCTCGGCATGTGTCTTTTGACTACAAATAGTATTAGACTAACTATATAACGTAAAATCACAATATTACATTTATTTACAATATGTCACTCACAATAACTGATTTGAAACCTATTTATTAGTATAAATACCCGATGGTATTACCAAAGATTATAGAACTACAGTATATACAATTTTATAAAACAATATAAACTATTTAAAAATAACTGTCCAAATAATCATAATAATACGTTTGTTATATTCTTATTAAAATAGTAGATTAAACCTTGAAGTCGTCCTTAAAACACCTTTAACGTCAATCGGGTCATTTAGTTCACTCACTTTCTGAACTTTACTTGACCAATTTTGATGCAAATTTTTTTCGTTCAAAAGATAATTTTATTTGTAAGTTGTCACGGAGCTATATTTTTGAAATTTTCATAGATTTTTGCCCTACATGGCGTCAAAGTTGCAATGTTTTTCTTATGGATATTAATTTTAATTGACCAGCTGGCGACATACACATATGTTAAAATGGTCAAAATATTTTGTTAGGTTAAACATAAAGAGCAGCTAAATAAAATATCAAGTAAATTAAATAAGAGCAAATACATGTCTGTCTGTGTGTATGTTATCCTCAGGCGTGAAATAAAATGAAAACATTTGAAATATGCTTAGTAATAACATTGGTTGTTTATGATTATTATACTATAAATAGAGTTCAAATCAATTTCATTGAGTGAGTTACTGTAAATTAATTGAAATAATGTGATTTTACTTAATACAGTATAATTACTAATATTTGAAGACAAACGTTACATGCCGAATTTTAAACCTTTAAAAATAATTAAGGATTTAAAAAAAGAATTTTCTTTTTTTTAAACCTTGAAGTCTATTTTAAAATAATTATAATTTACCAAAATAAATGAATAAACAGTGACAGTACAGTACTCGCATCTCACAAGAAAGTGAACCGTAAAGAAAACTGAACACCATAAACACGGCCGGGCCAAGGTTTTGTTCAGGCGCCTTCTGTGCAGACTGCCGAGTCGACGTAAAGCCACTTTGCACAACATTGCCAATGTTTGTCTCGAGACTTCGGTACTTAGTTTGTCTACTCCAGGCAAACAGCAGCTCTGTCCACTACATAGCAAAACACCCAAGTTTCACAGTCTGGCCAACAAATAGCAGGTCAAAAAGTGAGCATGCGAAATGCCATTGAATAAACTATCTATATATTTAATTTCGTAAGGCGAATCGGTTGCGTCAAAATTCCAAGCGCTATAGTTCACCTACGGCCTTCGGAAATTGCTAATTTTTAAGCTCTGATATTGGAGATGGCGGGAAAAATTAAAGTTTTGCAATTCACCTTTAGGGCTCCGCTCCATTGGACTTCAAAGTTCCCATGTTACTCTTATGTGAAGGTTTCTAACTTTTGTTTTGATTTATTGAGTCCAGCTGTCAAGAAGACAAATTAAATATTCCAGCTGTTAATGTTTTATACTCTAACTAACAAGGCACAAGGCCAAACCTTTAAGAAGCTGGTATTCACCTGAACAAACCAGTGTTTACATGGGCAACTTTGCATTTAGCAGAGTAAAATCCCCAGATGGAATTAAAGTTATTGAATAGTTTATTGAAAATACAGTCGACCATAACAAGGAAATAGATAATCCTTCCACAAAAAATAAACTTTACAGAAAAGTTTTAAAACAACAATAATACCTGACTAATCCGTATATATGTTGATGAGTTTTACAAAACTATAAATAATTAAATATTATAAACTAAATATTTAAGAACAACATTTTAATTTTATTTATGTTGCTTTATTAGCTTTTGCCCCAACAATCCACTAGTCTCTTTTTAGTTCTATATAATCTTTGTTGTTACTTGAGTCCTGTAAAATCAAAACAAGACACATCACTATTTTGTCCACTTTGAGATAACAGCTGATTTTATAAGTTTTTGATGCCCTCTTTCCAGCTGTAAATAAATCAAGTTTCAAAACACAACACATCATGCTGTTTTTAAATGGTGAATCTGACAGTTGGTTTCAAAACACGACAAGTACAAAAGTTAGTTTCATAACAAGACACATCTCTGAGAGTCTACTGCGCAGCGATCTGCGCATCACCTGTCTCACAGCTGGACAGATTCAGTCATCCAGTACGTCCGTCATTTGTCCTGTTGATAGTTAGTTTTGCTGTCGTTTGATTATAATGTTTTAATTAATTATTTTGTTAAAGTTGTAAGTTTTTGTTTATTATACTTTTTGCGATGGAGTGCTTTCCTAGTGAGTGTCCAGACAGTGCTAGAAAACGGCGAAGGAATATTGATTCATGGCAAACATCGAAAATGAAGAAACAAAGGTAGGCTAGTTCTTAGGTTATGTTAGGTTAGGTTATGACATTTACGTTAATAATTTCGCTTTAACATTGATTCAAGAATTTTAGGTGTCTCTTATAATGTTCAATTTAGTTTCTCTGCCCTACTTCTTGAGTCGTCTGGTAAATATAATTTAGGTAGGATAATGGAGTATTTTACTAATTACTAACTTCAAAGTTACAATTCCCAATGGGTTTTCAGATATGCTGCTCCCGGACCTCCCAAACCAATAGTATGCTGCCATAAAAAGGATGGAACGTATAAGTGCAATGACTTATCTATTGATGATCAAAAAACATTTCATGGGAAATTTTATAGTCCTGGTAAAACATCTGAATTAAAAGTAAAACAAGATTGTTTCATTTTAAAGTACACAGATTGTACTGTACCAAAAACGACTATATTACTAGATAATAGTCGAGGAGCAAAGTCAATGTCCGTGAAGTATTTCATTTATAAACGTTCAACAAGAGAGCGTGTTCAAGTATGCCAAAAGGTGTTCTTGGACACTCTTAGACTTTCACGAACACGTGTGATCGGAGTTGTATCACGATTTTTTAAAACTAGCCAAATGCCAAGAGAAACCAGGGGTGGGGACAGGAAGCTTACTCTTTATCAAGCAAAGAAACAGTCAATCGTAAGTTTCATAAAGAAGTTTAAAGTCATTGAAGGACATTATTGCCGAAGCAAAACTAATTGTAGAGTCTACTTAAGTTCTGGTCTAAATATTAGAAAAATGTGGAGGCTATATAATGAGAATAAAGCAGATGAGGCATTAAAAGTTAAGGAATCTTATTTTCGCTACGTATTTACACGCAACTTTAACATTGGGTTCGGAACTCCAGGGACAGACGAATGTTCCACTTGCCTGTCCTTAACTGAGAAAATAAAATATGCTCAAAATGACACACAGAAACACTCTTTTATGGCAGAGAAAAGAGTGCATAAACTAAAAGCTAAGGCATTTTATACTCTTTTAAAAGAAGAGAGGGATGACCTATTGACTATGAGTTTTGATTGTCAAAAAAACCAAGTTTTACCTCGTGTACAAGATCAAAGTGCATATTATTCACGCCAGATTTATAAATACAACCTAATATGCGTTGTAGGCCACTCTAAAGCTAAGCTAACCAAGGACAACGTGTTTCCATATCATTGGCAAGAAAACGAGCACAACAAAAGCCCAAATGAAATTTGCTCAGCTGTGTATGACTGTCTTTGCAGACTTGATATCCCAGAAAATATTAAAGTTCTTCGTCTGGCCTCTGACGGCTGTGGAGGCCAGAATAAAAATAATTTTATGATGGGTATGCTGGGAAAATGGCTTTTAACAAAATGTCCAAAAAATGTGAAATACATTGAATATATTTTTCCTATAGTCGGGCATTCCTTCCTACCCTCAGACAGAGTATTCGGAATGATTGAGAAAGAAATAAAAAAACACAGTACAATTATCACTCCTGAAGAGTACACAAATATTTTTTCAAAGTTTGCCACTACAGTATCCTTGACTGATAAGAACTATAATTGGAAGGATTCTGTAGCACACGTTTTGCGTCCTCCAGGCCAATGGCATCTGAAATTTAACCCCACAAAACGTTTCTACTTGAAGAGAACTAAAAAAGGACACGATGTAAAGGTAAGAGGTGAAGTACATTATCGTGCTGATTTTGGTACTTACCAAAGAATTTGCAAAGCAGGGAAAAAGTTTAAACATATACAATTCCCAGCGCAAATTACTCCAGGAGTTCCTCTGGCAGAAGCTAAGGTACGGGACGTGTCAAAGTTATTGTCAAAACACTTTGGAGATAACTGGAGGTCATTGGAGATTTTGTCCTTCTACAGGAATGTTGAACAAAATAATAATAGACCTATGGAACAAAACGCAGCTGACGAGGAAAACATTGTCAACTGTGACCATGATTGCCAAGATAGTGACTTAGTAGTGTAGACTTTTGCTTCATTTAAAATCTTAAAACATAAGTACTGCAACTTTACAATGTTTAAAGTTCTTCTTTTTTACTTTTATAATAAAACTAACTTTTTTAATAAATGTTATCGTGTTTCATTTTCAAAACCAGATACATCAAAAACCCTTCAGTTTTAAAACAAGATACATCCAAAATGTAAGTTGCAAAACAAGATACATCAACATATTTTAAAACAAAATAAGACACATCAAAAACTAAAACGCTTTTAAACTCTAAAATGAAAATATGAAAATGATTGTAACTGTACTAAAACATTCAACTATGTCACTACCAACTACAGGAAAATTATTTCATACACATGTATATAAACAAAAGTTTTATTAACGTTTTTGTGATTCCTGAAAAATTTAGTTTTAGTGATGTGTCTTGTTTTGGTACCAGACGACTCACTTAGCCTATTTCAAACATGATCGTTTCATTTTTTGTTTGTTTTTTTTGTTTTTTTTTTTTTTACTTCTGAAGATTAAACTCATAGTGTATAAATATAAAAAATGCATTAATAGTATAATGTCAAAAATGTTTATTTATTTACAAAATATCTGTTATTTAATTAAAATTAATTATATCAACCCAATATTATCTTTATGGAAAAATCTTTTAGGGAAGGTTTCTACCCCTTAGTAGTATTTTATAAAGATGATAATACTTTAGTTGTCTTACAGTATATAAGACCTAAAGAAACAGTGTAAAAAGGTTCAGCTCTCTACCTACATGGGAAGTTGCAGAATTAATAATGAGTGAGTGAGTCAGCCAGGGCTTTGCCTTTTATATAAATAGATTGGTTACACTAACAAATATACACACTTTTTAAGTTTCATTTTACAAAAGGTTGCTTTATACCTTTCCTCCACTATAATCTCAAAATGTTAATAACAAATTGTACACGGTTTCTTAATAAGTCATATCTCCATGAGGTTTTTTTTTAATTTTGTCCCCTAATAATTTATTACTTATCAGAAGACAGAAGATATATATATATTTAAAAAATTATTTTTGATCGAACACAGAATTTTTCACATATACTGGGCGTTCATAAGATGCCATCAAGCCTTCCGGATATGGCTACAGGCTACGTACACGAAAACATGTCTGTCTGAGTGTGATTTTTACAGAAATTATCTTAATAACCCCTCAAGATATTATCTTCAAACCCCGTACATGTATGAGAAATAATAAAACCTAATTTTGTATATAGTGTCAAGTTCCTACTTTGTACTATTTCAAAATGGCGGCTATTTTTAATGTATAAGGGGGCATGGGAGGCTTTCATTTCAACAGTGGGGGCGGGGGGCGTGGTAAAAAAAGTTTGACACCCTGATGTATACGATTTCAAAATGTGGCCTTGCGTAATGTACACCCGCTCTAGCAAAAGTTACACTTTCTTTTCTATAACAATAAATATCACGTTTATTGTTATAGAAAAAAAATGATTACAATTTTTTACATCCTTTCTTCACCCAAAGGAGGAAACACCTCTTGAGAATCCAGTTTGTATGGGCTAGAGGAGGTCGGGATTTCCCGAAACAACTTTCTCGTGACGTCATCGGAGATTCCAGGTAGACAGGTTGAGGACTGGCGTTCAAATTACATACGATTGCGTGTGTGATTCTTAGAATCAAAATGCTCTTTCATAGTATAACATTACAACATAACCTCTTGTTCTGTGAAATTTTTACCCTTGATTATAAAATCCACGGTTTGCCACAGATAAAAAAGAAACAGAGGTTGATTTCTTGAGGCCGCAGCGAACACAAGTAAGTACTAATAATTACTATGTTTATTCTTGAGGATTTGTGGTAAATAAAGGAGGCACTGCAAGGTGGGCCCGCCATACATATTTCAAACTGGAGAAATAACTACTCAAAACACATTAAGCGCAGTATTGCGTGCGACCTCTGTTTCTTCATTATCTATTACTTTAATTAACATAACCTAAAAAATAAACAAAATCAAAAAATGATTATTACAGAACGTCACTCTTCTTTCCAACAGTCCGTTTATGGCCAATCTAACGATCGGTTGATAATACGCACACATTTGTCGCAATCTGTCCATTCAAGATTGAGACTCTATCTATATATCTTGCGCGGTTTTTCTTCTTTTTTCTCTTTCAATTTACGTATCTTGTGTGTTTATAGTTATTGAAAAAGGTAAATTGGATAAAAGAAACTAGAGTTCCCTGTTGTCATGAGACCTAATAAAACTGTCCAATCAGTACGCCACGCATTCTCCTAGAATATTCATTTAATTATTAATTAACCTACAAAACAAATCATTGTAAAGTGAAATTTCTTTTTATCTCCAGTATATTATTAATAGTCATAAAAATCACAAGATGGAAGACGATAAGGATATCTGGTTTACATTTGGAACTTATTGTCCTTTTTATTTGCCCACTAGTTTCTAATTTTTTGCGAAAATTCAGATTTTCTTTCTTAACTCCATTTTTACGGCTCTCGTAGCGTTTGTCTTTTGTTTAACCCCCATTGTTCAATTTTTATTCTAAAACTACTTCTCCTGCAAATTTCTATATATATTTTAAAATACTTGATGTATTCTCCTTCATTTACAAATGATGCTATGTATTTTACAATTTTTGTTGTGTCTATGGTCAGGAAGCCTCATTATGCGGCCTTACAATTTAAGGTTTCTTTTCTTCATGTCTCTATGTTAAAATATTCTCCAACTTTTTTAGACGTTTTCTGTAATCTATATGCATTTTCAGTCCATCTTGGTTCAAGATTACTCCCAATATGTTTTCCCTTCTTCTTTCTTTTGATTTTTCATACATTATTTCCTGTTAATTGTTAAGGTTTCGCTGGCATATAATATTTTGCAGCTTTGATTACTGTGTTGTAATGTTTAGTTTTCGTATTTAGAGACAAACATTTTGTATTATAAAGGTTTTGCACCAATCCTAGGTCTTTAGTAAAAGTAGACTAATAAAAGTGTAAAGTTGATAAACTAGTTAAAATTCTGGTACTTTTTATGTTTCAGCTAGGATAAAAATAACTAAAATTTCTAATGAAATTTTAAAGCGCATTTGTGATAATGTACAATTGAACGAGGAAACAATAATGTGATTGCATTTCATAAGCATATTAGTTTTTAGTAAACAACTTTCAAAATCAGATGCGCATCAATTCTGTGCCGACAGCAGAGCCAATGGGGGTGGAGTCCAGGTAATGTTTCACATTTCTGATATATTTCCCACCGTCCTTAACTCTTATGCTTACTCTGGGTAAAGTAAGGAAATGACAAAATGTAATATATTGCAACACGACATTTATTTTTATAGAAAATAACTTGTAACTTTTGCTAGAGCGGGTGTACATTGCGCAAGGTGTACGAACATTCTTACAAATCTTATAAATCAGGGGGTTCAAACTTTTTGTACCACGCCCCTCTGATGATTGGGTTAAAATTAACCAAATAAAGCCACTTTATCTTCTTCCTATATTGAGATTTTTTGTGGGAAACGATTTTCTAACGTAATCAAATAAATATATTCAACATACAAAGTGATCAACATCATACATTTCATCAGGTGGACTGACGTCTGTATCATCTGACGATATTTATTTATACTCAATGTCAGGTGTTGCCTGTGTTGGCACCGGCAGATGTGTTGTTGCATGCATTACGTAGTTACTCAAGCGGAACGAACTACGTGCCCATTACGCCCAACTAAATTGCGTTCACTACAAACCTTTGTAAGCCTCAGATTGGCTCATCTTACTACAAAGTTTCCTGGACCAAGCCGATGAACCTTAGAGAACGTTAACCTCAACTAGTGTCAAGTCCTTCACCTCCAACCGGTCAAGTGAAATAATGGGTAAACAAGGAATATACGGGTCGCTAGTCAATAATAAACCCACGAAAACGAATCCATGGGAATTTGATACCGATTCCTATAACAATAAAATTTAAAGAAATTACTGAAAATTACGTGTTTTATATTAATTTTATGTCGTTTTTTCTCGAAAACACGGAAGTGAGATACAACTGAGTCCACAAATAATAACTGAGATATTCAAGAAAAAGTTAGGTTAGGTTATGTTAGGTAGGTTAGGTTATGTTATTTTAGGTTAGGGTAAGTTCCTTACATGTTTCCTAGTATTAACAGATAAAATGTACCCATCAAATAGCAGGTACATTTGATGGGTACATTCTACAAAAACCTAATGTGACTGTTTTGTTAAATATCTATGTTATTATTAGTCGTTGAAAGACATTGATGTTAGATTCGTGTTATTTACGCCATCAACTTGACGTTTCGAGCTAAACATAATTTGTTATAAGCGTAACAAGGGAATCACAATCCTGAAAGGTAGAGTTAGCCTTTAAAGAATTATTATATTTTAATATATATATTTAAAGTATAGTGACACAACAAGAATTAAGATTGTTTTAATCGGCTTTTATAAAATATTGTCAAAATGTTATTCTTCTTGTCAACAAATATTGTCAAAAAGAAACGGTTCTTTTTAAATGTTTAAAAAGGGGTTTTAAAAAGGGCTACTAATGTTCATTTAGGTTCGGGTAACAGAACAAGCCCAAAGGTCAAAGTGATACGAGCGCAGGGAGTGACGTGATTGGCACGCGAAGCGAACGGTGTTCTAAAGTACAAAGGTCGAAAATTCGTTAGAAAAGTGAACACGGTTAACCTTTCAAAGACAATTAATTAAACCTGACAAACCTTCAAACACTTGACAGAAGCAAAGATCAAAGAAGTTGTGACTTTTTCATGCAAACGGAAACCTCAATAAAAAAAAAAAATTGGGTGTGCGTCGGACCACACGGTGGAAGTTATACTTCTTTGGCCATTCTCATACACCCACTCACGCACACAAACAGACAGGATATATAAATGAAATATAAGACATTTTTCAATATTATTCAATATATTTATCTTCAATATATTATACGTGACTTCATTATTATATTAAACACCTATATTATCATTATCAGTAATTTCTTCGATTAAATTTCTTCGATTAACAATCGATTAATCGATAGTTCTTAAAAATTTGTTCTTACTATTCAGCGTGACGCGGTTTCTCGACCAACATCCCATCCCAAAGTGTCTAACGGGCGCAAAGAAGTATAACTTCAAAAAAAAAAAGTACTGAATCCATTCAAGATCTAGTATAAAAGTGGGCGAATGAATTTTGCTGTCGGAATAACTGAAAGAATTTTCCAATTAGATGTATTGGGGGATAAAAATTAAAACTAATTTCGAATAGACCGTCTTATTTAAATAAATTACTTATAACACATCTAATTTCTATAGCTTGAATTTATGACAGAAATATTCAAAATAGGTTTAGTAGTTTTCTTTGCAGATAATTCTAATTAAAGTAATTTATAAGTAAAGGACACATTTAGGATAATTAAAGGTTCTACCCCAAATTGAAAGCACATTCTATTAGAAAAAAACATCAATTCTACTCAACCTGCATCAATATTATCACAAATAAATTATTTACAATGTATACATGAATATTTTATATATTTTTTACTCATTTAACAAAGTTATTCTACATCAACTTAAACAAAAAAACTCGTTTTCATGCCTAAATGGCTTGCATTCAAACACGAATTACTCAAAAACTACTTAAGATAGAATTCTGGAACCAATTTTAGTAGCTTTCACAAGTCAAAATACAAAAACCTTCTTAATTTACCCTTTCAAAAGTTTAGTAAGGTTTAATTTTATTCTTTTCTCAGGAATCAGGTTGAACTCTTTTACTATCTGTAACTCGCTAACGAAGCGTTTTCGAACCTATGTACATATCAAATTTGTTCATTATTTTAACGAGTAGACTTGCAGAATAAGTAGGGAGAAAACCTCATGAATTATCTTGTGTAAGGAAGTTAAAGTAGGGCCTACTGATAATACACTTAGTTTGAGAAATTAAATGTAATATATAAACTTCGAAATCAGTCCAGTACTTTTTGCTGATAATGATAAACTTTTTCCCAACTTATTCATCAATCCCCTCCAGTTTATGGTTGAATGAAATACTAGGGGACAGCCGCCCACGCTTATCACGCTATCTACCCGTTAAATGTCCGGTCTTTCCGCTGAGTCACCTTTCTCCGCCAAGCGCCTCGGGACGTACAATTTATTGCAAATCATACTTACGTTGGATTTGGTATAAACTTTTGAACATATGACTATTTTTTAGAAATTGTATACACTTGTCTCATTGCATTTTGATGTAGATTTTATCAAACTGTACATGCATTTGTTTTAAAATATCTTATGTCATTATCGTGCAATAATATTGTCAACACTGAAGAATTTTGATTTGGTTTGTTTTTGCAGAGGGGTCAACTGCAAGCTACTGCAATTATCAATTTAAAAATGCATGGGAGGTACAAAACGGGAATAAGCACATGTATCCATTACAGCCAAACAAGTGTCAAAGTATCGAGGAATTTCGGATGTCGCAACTCGAATTGTCTCCATATTTATCCTTTCTACTAGAAGACATTATATAGCACTATTTTAAGACCAATATTAACACACTGATCAGTCTAGAGAGCTGCACATTAACCAAACCATAGAGAAAATGATACAGAGGTCGCTTTCTTGTGGCAACAGCGAACGCCTCGGTAGCGGGTGGCAGTTGTAAGTAGATTACAACATTTGTACATCTTTATACATTTATAATAATAATTACTACGTTTATCATTAAGAATGTCGAGGTAGTAAAGGAGAGACTGACAAGGTGCTAGCTCTTACATCGTAAGGCAAACTAGAGAAATAACTAGACACACATTCAGCACACAATTGGATGCGACCGCTGTTTCCTTCTTCTCTGTTGACCAAACCTAACTAAAATTCAAGCAACAGAAAAAAAGTTCATAAGAACAAAAAAAGACGAGGAAAGACAGAGTAAGAAACGAACTTAATAGAAGAGAGGCTAGGGTGTATAGGGATCTCTAATCGAACATGTAGGAAAAATGAAAATACTTGATATACAAGGAAAAACCCATGAGGTGAGCAAGAAGGAGGTAGTTGGAGGATGTGAAGGAAGAAAAACAAAAATAGGATATAATTGGCAAGAAGTTGAAAACTTTATAATGATAGAAATGAATGGGAGAGGCCTAATGGAATGGTGACTGAAGAGGATAACTGATGATGATGACTTGTAGCCAGGGAAAGTGTTGATGACATTGAATGTCGGCTCCAGTGGCTTTCGATTGCTTGGCTTACGGTGGAAAGTACGGTATGTGAGATTGAAGACAAGTAGGCTGAAAGTCAACGGCCGATACAACCTACGCTCGAGCACTCACGTTCACCGCTCCACTATCTCTCATAGGACTTTGATTACTAATGTCAATAAATAAAACTGTGAGATTAATGGTACTTTTGTAATAAGGAGCTGGCCTTTTAAAAATCCGATCGTTTAAGACATATGGATTTATGATCGAGTATGAATGAACGGCTATACGCCTAAGGATGGCAAATATTTTCACGACATCGATACATCGAATTATCGATATATCGCATACAAAAAATCAATCTAACTATAACATCGAAATAAAAATAACGATATATCGGATAGATGATATAATGAATTGTAAATGATTTATCTGTTTAAAATTATGCATTAACTCTTATTTCATGTCCAAAAATACACTCACGTTTTGCTGTCACTATTTAGAATAGCCTACTGAATGTCATACTACTTTTATCTACGCGAAAGAAGTTGTGTTCTGTGTTATCACGTAAATAGTAAAAGTAAAATAGTATTTAGTATTTTCAAGTGAAAAACTAAATAAATTTACAATATTATTTCAATACATTTTTTATACGCATAAGCGGCAATTTAAACGTGTTTTTTTTCGACACTTAATGATTTTGAGGAGAGAGAATAACGTCAATATTTAGTGATATGGTGTGTCGGACCAAATTATCGATATGGCCGATATTATCGATAGAAATGATCGATAATGATATATTGATACATCAAAACATACTTATCGATATTTCTCATATATTGTTGCCATCCCTATATAATACGCCTCCATATATAAATGCTAATTTAGAAACTTCGTAATAACACCCAAGATCGGCTCAGTTTATTATTAATATATAAATAAATAAATAAAATAAAAAATAAATAAATAAATATTACATTGGCCGACTACAACGGCCAACAGATCTACAGCAAAACATGCTTCGAAAAATTAATTTATTATATGACCTATTTTAGATATATCTTTATTGTATTGCCAGTATACGACCTACACTAGTTAGTTTTATACTCTATGACCTACAGAAGTCAGTTGTTGTACTCTTTGATCACGTGGTTAGTTGTACGTCGTCGCGACGCTCGCCATCTTGCGCTATTTTGGTTCCCGCCAACGCGTCGTGAGACTAGGCCTATTCTTAGTTATGTTAAGATACGATTTCTACTGGAATTTACAACCGATCCACGGCCTGAAATATGGATCGAACTTGTAGAGTGATATCATTCAGTGCAGCACCGGGGTTTCAAAACAGAATCTAAAAATATGGGACAAAATATTAACCGAGAGTGGGGGGTGAAGACAATGTTGGTTTTTCTCATAAAGAAGCATATTTTTTAGCTATATTTTATTGAAAATGAGCTTTTTCACGTTATAATATAAACTATTCTAATGATACCTGGATCCCTGTCTGTATTGAAATACTTAAAGAAGTTTAACATCACAAACTAAAAATTAGCTGTATATATGATGAATAAGGAATTGTCTCTTAAAATCCGAGACGTTTGGCAATCTTGCACAACACGGTTTGTTGCTGAAAATAATAGAAGCTCTTTATTTCACCACAATGTATCATTTATCTACATGTGATATGAATAGACTAAGGGACACCCCTGCACGCTTCGCGTTCCAACGCCGTCATTCGATGCGCTCGTGACACCTTAGCCTCCGACCTTGAATCAACGACATGTGATTTAATTGTTGATTCAAATGTTAGTGATTAAACTGTATTCAGTAAAATCATAATATGTAAATTTATTAACAAAAGCTCAACTTCTTTCTTGTCTACAAATAAACACGCAATGGTTTTATTTAGCATGTTTCAAAGGTTTATATTTCATTTATTTTATTTAACAGCTGATGATTAATCTATATATATAAAAGGCAAAGCCCTCACTGATTGACTCACTCATCACTAATTCTCCAACTTCCCATGTAGGCAGAGAGCTGAAATTTTGTACACTGTTTCTTTAGAACTTAAATAGGACAACTAAAGTATTTTCATCTTTATAAAGTACTCCTAAGGGGTATAAAGCACCCTTAAAAGATTGGTCCATTAGGATAACATTGGGTTGATTTTAGTAAATTAATAACAGCTGTTTTGTAAATAAATAAACATGTCTATTTTGAATGTTTGACATTATACTATTTAATATTTTACTATGAGTTTAATCTTCAGCTGTTAAACAAAAATAAATGAAATGAACACGCTTGAAATAGGCTAAATAGGTGGCAAAGCAATTAGTGTGAGTTAGATACTGTACCGAAATGTAATATTGTAATTTTACGTTATATAGTTAATATACCGATTTTTGTATTGAATAGTTACATGCCGCGACCGAAGGCCGAGGTGTATCGAGCGCAGCGAGCATTGGGGTTGGCATGCGAAGCGTGCAGGGGTGTCCCCTAGTTATGTAATAAAATAACTTCAGTAGATTACCATTGAAACCTAAGGCCAGAGGGGCGGAGCCCTACAATCGGTCAAACTTTCTCTCTCTATCTCTCTAACATTAAAAAATATTTATAACTTTCACAACGTCATTATTTACATTTGTACAGCTGTTACTTTTAGTTTATTAATATATCTCTCAATGTTATTCTTATGGCCGACAAACGTACTTTAAGACTTTCCCATACACTTCAGGGTGAAAATATCGAAGAATTAAGACCACATTGCACAACTACGAAAAGAGGCAAATCTTTTGACACCACAGCCGCTTAAATTGGTCAAGAAATAAGGTTGGAGTTTGACAAAAACGGCTTCACGTACTAGGTATAAGGATAAGTACGTTACAGTAAAAATAATATAAAACATCAAAAAATGTTTAGGCTTTAGCTGAAATAAGTCGACAAAATTCAGAAGTTTATTCCTAGGGCTCAAAAACATATAACTTCTTACAAGCGTAAGTCATAAAATTTCTTGTTTCTGTATGTCTGTGCTTTCTACATTATGATTTTTTATACATTATAAAAAATCATAATCGATTAAACAAATAATTATTTATATAGAAAAAAGCCTGGAAGTTAACATTTTCAACATATGAACCTTTAACTTTAAAAATTTTCAATTTTTATCTTTGTCAACATTTAAAATGGCGGCTTGTTAAACACGTTTATGTCGAATTCCTAAAATACTACGCTCTGTATAGAAATTTTACTCTAATATCATCATATACTATAAATTCATTTATAAAACAAACGGCACTTCATATTGAAATTGAACAACAAATAAAAAATGTGGCTTTTTCCTTAAACTAGTTACGAGTGAAATTTTCATGATTGGACAAGATTATTGTACAATTGGACAAGATTATTAGAAAGTGGTTAGAGAAATGCCAATTTATAGTGGGGTTTCAATAAATTTCGATAATTTTGTACAACAGGTATAATGCAGTACCGGTATTCAAAGTATTGCAGCTTTGATTTATAAAACCGCTCAAATTTTTGATAACATTGAAATGTCTTCCTAAAACCAAGTGAAATGTTTGAACATCTGCCATTTTGTACTGGATCAACCCTTTTAAGTGCTGTTAGAACTATTAATCTCTGCTATACAACCCCTTTAAATTGATGTACATCTTGAAATATTTTTGTCGAACTCCTTGAGAACCACCTACCATTTGATGTCAAAAGTCACTAACTACCATAAAAAGTTATTTCTTACGTCCAGTATGAATTTACAAATTTTAAATCTCCCAACTTGACCCAAGAAAAAAATATTAAGCCGTCTAAAGTAGGACCTACGTTCTAACTTTTTGAAATTGTAAACCAGCGTCATTTTTTAACAGATAGACGTTTTGTGGCAAATTTTGTGGAACTGTGTCCCCTAGAGCAGACCTTCAGTTAGTACTACACGACCTATGCTCTTTTTTTAAATTGATTTTTGAATATTCTAGAGGGTTCTGTCACTCCTTCACTTGCCAAAATGTAGAGATAAATTATTTAAACTTCGGGGTCCTCGTGTAGGATTTTAATCCTCAGCCTGCCGCCTGGCCGATCTTCTGCAATCTCGACTGTGCTGGCTTGGACTGGGGACCATGTAATAGAGACAAGCTGCGCCTATTTACTGTTTTGAGATGATTATACAGTCCCTCCCACCCATACACGTACATTGGTAATGACCTACCCACCCATACACGTACATTGGTAATGACCTACCCAGCCATACACGTATAGTGGTAATACAATCTCCTCGCGTGCCACCCCCGTTATGGCAGAAAACTTATTTATACTTTAAAAATTTAGATTTTTAGGTGTAGTAATAATGTGTCAAGCTTTATTGCTTTATCTGTAATCGTTCGGAAAATATTAACCTTCCAGTATAACTCCTACTTTTAGTACCTCAAAATTATAACGGTGGGGTCCACCAGACCCCATTTAGAAATTAAAATTAAAAAAAATAAAAATAGTTTATTTGCTTTTTATTTAAAATTATGTGTTTATTGTTTATGTGGTTGTCCTGTATGTTCTTCTCTACATACTACAATGAGCCTCAGCTCAATACATAATATGGTAATGTAAGATTGAAAAATAAAAGTATGTTTCCGAATATTCAACAAAATAAGTGATTTGTTAAAAATTTAAATAACAAAACACATGCATTTTAAATCAGGAGTAAATGTACTATAAGATAATTTCAGCGAAAATTTGTTAAATATACACATATGTTCTTACTATACATAACATAAACGATAAATAATTTGACTTAAAACTTGAAGCAAAAATTAATAAGAAAAATAATTTTCCTTTATGGTTTTTCTTGCATTATCCCAAAAGACCGTTTTCACAAATCACTGCATGATACAATAATAAATAAAGAAGCAATAAAGCTTTGATTCACAGCCATTTATCTATGAATTCCCATTGAAATAGTAAGAAAAATGGCACACGTAAGAATAACTTATTATATTTAGCCTACTATAAAAATCAGTTTTTTTTTTAAATCACTTAACAATTGCAAAATGTTTATGCAAAATGTATATATAGTAATAATATAGTTGAATTTAATTTTTATTTATTTATTCTTAAGCGATCCTAGCGGTGGGAGTAGAGTAGCGCGTATCTCTCCACTGTTTCCATCAACAGCTGTTATTATTAAATGTCAAATGACTTGAAACCCCCGCACTCGTACTATCAAAACATTGCTGGACCCATCGAGGGTGGGTGCAAAGGTACTGGACTCAGGAGGACGACACACAAAAAAACACGAGTTAAATGGCAAAAATATTGTTTATTACATGAAAATAAAAAAAAACTTAAATTCAAAAGTATTAAAAAAATATTAAGTGACAGAACAAAAATTACGGACAAAACAGGTGTTGATAAAGTTACGATATTTACCAAAAGTTACAGAAAATTTAGAAATATATGGCCTCGAGGCAAAAAAAATTAATAAAAAAACAACAAGATAAGATTTACAAATATCAGCAAAAGTGCAAAATAGTAACAACTAAACATATACCAAAAATAGGTTAGGTCTAATAACATTTTTATCAAAATTATGTGTAAATCTCTGAAAAATATATAATTTAATTAAATAAATAAATAAATAATAACAATGAACACATACAAGAATAATTAAATAACAAAATACATGAATGAATAAACTACAGCAAGGAAACAATAACTAAAATTAATACAGAACTACAGATTATATATAGACAAATCTAAATGTTCAATTGCGGTAGAACTTACGGGGTCTCGGGCAACAAAAGAAATTTGGAGGCTTTGGCCAGTTTTGAAAAGTTAAAAAAATCCAAACAAAGAATTAAATTAATAACTACGCCGAAATAAAGAAAGCTAAACTAGGTGGCTCCTAATGGGAACAACAAAGTGAAGAATTACCCGCGAACCCTGTTATTTAAAAGAAAATTACTTCAAAAAGCTCCCCCCCCAAATACAAACCAAACATCATAAAAATAAAATCTAAATATTTATCTCGCAAAAGGTAAACGTTTCTTGAACCACAAACAAGTCTTTTCACAGGGTAAACAAAGTTCTACTGAAGACACTTCTTCAAAATGTTCAATGCTGGGGGCCAGAAAATAAACTGGGTTTGGGTCACCAGCATGTCGATGTTTTCATCCTGGTAGCCGATGGATGGACAGCGTGGAAAGGGGGAAAAAGGTGGCTGCCCCTCTGGGTCGCAGAGAAAAAGGCTTGGCCCAGCCCGTAGGTACCACGCTGTGCCTCCAGGAAACTGCAGTCAGAAGCCATCCATGCAGCCGCCCGTCCTTCACACTCCGAGAGACGAATGTAATGTGCAAACGGCACAGACTGATGAGTTTTAATCTGTCATATTACTTTTCTGTTGTTATTATTCCACTTCTTTGCAAGACACAATGCAATACAACCCTTATAAGGCGTAATTGTATGAACCAGCTATTTGGAGCGCTAGCTCCACAACAGAACAATGGAATTGTCGTGGCTCTATGTTATTAGACTGTGGTATCACTTATTAATAGCCCAATGAGAAATGAATAGTCGGTGGTTATCAGCTGATCACTTTGAAAAAATTGTTATGACTGATTAACATAAAGCTGAGAACCTTTAACTATCGAATTATGCTTCCGACCAATTTAATTATTTAAATTATGGTTCATTATTACTAATTTATAATAAGAGCATTTAAGATCGAATTTAACCATGGTAGTATTTATTTATGAGTATTTATTACAGTTTATTTAATGATAAAAGTAAATTTATATAATTCATTACATATAGGTAGTTCCACCATTGTACTAAGTACCTAATTACAAAATTTCATGAAGATTGGACAACACGTTTGGCTGTAATCGTGTTACAAACAAACAGAACCACAAATAAAATGCTGAGTGGTCGAGAGTTGGAAAAGAAACCCTTATTTCCTTGAATTAAATATGTATATTAATTCATAACTCTAAGGAAAAGTGAGGAAATTTAGCGTAAGTTACAGTTTCATAATTTTAATCTGCCATTATGAATGGATATACACGTTTACACTAAATTGCAGGTTGATAGCGAAGTGTATTGCATGGATGTCATCCAAGAAACGTTACACTACTTCACAAGATGGGTGCATGACGTGTAGATAGATAAACTTGACACAACGCCAACCTGAGAGGTCAACAGAGATCTTGGCTTGGCCTCACAGACAGGTGTACGTGGCTGCATGTATACAGATACTAGCTAAAAAGGCATACGCTTGGCTGCATGAGTGTTTAACACCAATCCCTAAAACAGTTTTTAAAGTAATACAAAAAACAACACCAGCCAGACGGGTCAACAGAGATATGTCAACATGTGTACAGTACGAGGCTGCATGTATACAGGATACCCACAAAAAATGTTCACGGTTGGCTGCACGAGTGTTTAACACCAATTCCTAAAATAGTGTTTAAAATACAGAATACACGTAACTCAACCGCTTGTCAAACACTTTAGAATGAACATCACACCACGCAAGTTCATGTAAAATGTAGAAATATTTTCATAATATTTGAACATTTTATGATGTAATAAATTTGTGCTGTGTGACGTTCACTTATTTTGTATTAACAAGTAACATGCTAATTAATAAACATTTTCAAATACTGAAGACGAAGCTAGTAAAGGAATCAAATGTTAACAGCATGTTTAATAAGAAGCTGGTTTCGTCTTAATATTTTTACTACGTAAAAAATGGGAGTAAACATATTATGTGTTCGATTTAATGGGGGAAATAAAACTTATGATCATTATTGTCGAGAAGAAAAAACTCAAAAAGCTGCCAAATTGTCTTGAGCGTTTCCCAAATAATTAGAGCAATTGTTTTGTGGGAGCAGTTTGGGGAATCTAGTCAAATTTAAAATTATTTATTTACAAGTTTAATGCAATACAATTACAAGAAGAATTATAATTTAAAACATTGATAAGTAATTGTATCCAGCCTGAGAATTAATATGATGTATAAGGGGGTTTTCCTAAATCCATTGGTCTGAAGATGGTATCTGGGTTAAAAATCCATTGGTCTGAGGATGGTATCGTGGGTTACTAAAAACAATCAGCATAATATATTGTATTGCACTAAAGTTCATAGTAAATTATATTGTACCGAGTGTATTGTGATTTCAAAATCGTACATTACAGTTATAACTTAATATACCCGTTTTTTTTATTTTTTTTATTTTCGTACAGTTTAAATAGAATAGCAAGTTTTGGCGCGCTGACGGTAACATTGCATTGCTACTACGGAGCTGTCGACCTTCCAGCGATGGCTAGACATATTGGTAACGGCCACCGTTTAAGTACTTAACTTAAAAAAAATACTTAGAAAAGAAAACTACTTGAACTATACGACAACATTCTACATGCAGCATGACTGTTCTTAGATGTATCGTAGTATTAATATAGATTGGTGAACTTGGCATCAAAGCGAGGTAAACGCCAGAGACATCTTCATTTCAAAACAAAATGACTCTGATACTTAGCCAAAAACCGAAAAATTACAAGCATCAAAGCATTTAATTGTATATTTAGTGAAGCAAAGCATGTAATTACAGACTTTCATAATTCTCTTTTTAGCGTGTTTATGTTTTAGTTTGGATCAAATGTTGCGATTTACTTTTTACTAACTTCCTGACTTGTTTGAGACTTTAAATACAGTTCACAGCCTTTGGAATATTTTGGAATTTAAATAAAGGTTAACTTTAAATACGCTTCACAGTTTCAATACCTCTGAATCTTAGGGAGTTGCTTTATTTATTTACTAAATGAGCTGTTGTTTACTAAAGAAATCGCCGGTAAAAGAGCAATGCTTAATATAATAAATATTTTCAAAAATGAATGATTGGTTGAAAATCATAGCCCTACTTACCTAAAGATAAGTCCAAACGCCCTAAGAACGTTCAAAGAAAAAAAGAGGTCGCTTCCTTGTGGCAACAACGACGCTTAAATATCACTTGGAAATAAATTAAAACTAATGTACATCTTTATAAATATGTATTAATAATTACTACGTTCATCCTTGAGGGGGTGTGAATAAGGGTGGGGGGACTCTCCCTGCCATCTGCACGGCGAACTGTACAACTAACTACACCCATCCAATGCACTATTGGATACAACCTCTGTTTCTTTTTTTCTTAGTGGAACGTTGAAATACTTAATCGTATATACGCTTGAACCTCTTTCCTTCTTTAGAATATTCATAAGTTAACCAACGCGGAAATAGCGATCGACATCGACATAACCTAAAATTAAGAACTGTTTCGACTAATTATGAGAAAAAAATAATTGTCTGATAAAAATAATAAAATGACTATTTGTAAACAGGAAACAGCTTTATAATTTGTTTTCGTATTGTTTTAGTCAGACAAAGTCGACACTTACGATCGCATGCGTCTGTCCACTTCTATTGTTAGAGGCCGTACATCTCAGGTGGGAAGGAACACAAGCGGTTACCTTGCTTGCTAATTATCGTTAATTGTCAATGTCACTCGTATTTCTTTATTATCAACGAGGTAGAAAGTACAAAACAGAAAACTGTGAAATACAGAAACAACTTCGCCCATGAGCCATATGTCTTTACAATCTACCTTGTGATTGACCAAGAATGACATGTGTTGTACATTTATCAAATTAGTTAAATGTGTATTTTATCATTATTTTATTATTTATGACTCTCTAAATTAAGAATTTTCAAACTATGTTTAATATATTATATTCCGTTAATGTTGGAATTATATAACAATTGTGAAAATGCATTATACCACATATTTAATATTGAAAATCTTGATGCTAATGGCGTAGTGGGTGGGGCTTACTACTGCGCTGCCAGCTTGTGACCTGCCGTTTTCCTAGTTGACCATTTATTAATGGAATGACATAGTGGGAAAAAAGTAGTTCTCTATCTCATTCCACCACTCATTACATCTCTCTCGCACTGGTGCTTTCAGTAGGTAACATTCCAAGCAACCTATCTTTAGTAACAATTAACTGTCTTTGATTTCTTAGAAACTGAAAATTGTGTTACGTCAATAATCCTCAGATCTGTAGAAGTAAAAAACTAACCCCATTATTTCAAATTGATGAGAGTTAGAACAAAATCAACTATTGTTATCATCTTCTTAGGAAAATATGGAAATAGTAACAAAAATAATCCGATAGACTCAGGACAAAATATAGTATAATTATCTTCATCTAAATAAGCAAATGTTTCGTTAAAAGAATACTAAAAACGAATGAATACTAAAATGTGTTACTATTTTATTTATTAAGTTCACAATAACGATCGTATCATAACACTTGACTTATCATTTGGATGTCAACAAAAAGGTGATGAACTGTTCTAGATGTTCTAGTAAACCATATGTTGTTTTTAGTAACCTTGCAGTCGAAATATAACAGCATGTTTCTGTCCGTTGACGGTAAGATAGCTTGTAGACCCTATACAAAAGGCTGTCGACTCCCAGCGGTGGCTTGGAAGTTTGAAAAACGGCCACCTTAGGAAACTAAGATTATTTTGGGCCCATAATGGCTATTTTTAAATTAATTGAACCACTTATAAAGTACTTTCTTGATGTCACAATTAGACGAAAAAAATACACGAAACCAAAATACACTTGTAATGGGCTGGGAGTAGAACGTTGCGGTGCCAGGGACAATTGGCAAGGTTTTCTGAGTCACGGACATTCTTTCTCATAATCTCTCGGCAAGTTGCTTGTTTATAATTTGGCACTCATTTCCCACCTGGTAAACACCATTACCTTTTACAAGAAAATCAACTAAATTTACGTTGACGCCAAAACATGTTTGTTTTTGGTGATTGTCTAAAACAATACGCATTAGCCGTTTTAGCAAACCCCACCGAATTACTGTAACTCCAAAACATCAACAATCAAATAAATTGAAAGTGGGTTCTGCAATTAATTAATTATTTTGGCAAAGAGTTGCACAGGCTCGAAAAACGTATTTGTTTATAGTAAATTTATAAATTTATATATTGCCCTTTGCCTTTTTAAATGTAGTAGTATATTTATTTCCTAAACATAATTTATTTAAGTTAGTATTGCAATTTTACGATTATTTATTCAGCGTATATATATTTGTTCAGAATATATCTGGCGAATGTTAGCAATTTTTTTTTGTTTTTTTACCTCTTGTTTGACTCATTAAGTTTTTATGTTTATTCCATTGTTTTACTTTTATTAAATACTATGGGACACCCCTGCACGCTTCGCGTGCCAACCCCGACGCTTGCTACGCTCGATACACCTCGGCCTTCGGCCTCGGCATGTAACTATTCAATACAAAAATCGGTATATTAACTATATAACGTAAAATTACAATATTACATTTCGGTACAGTATCTCACTCACACTAATTGCTTTGCCACCTATTTAGCCTATTTCAAGAGTGTTCATTTCATTTATTTTTGTTTAACAGCTGAAGATTAAACTCATAGTAAAATATTAAATAGTATAATGTCAAACATTCAAAATAGACGTTTATTTATTTACAAAACAGCTGTTATTAATTTACTAAAATCAACCCAATGTTATCCTTATGGACCAATCTTTTAAGGGTGCTTTATACCCCTTAGGAGTACTTTATCAAGATGAAAATACTTTAGTTGTCCTATTTAAGTTCTAAAGAAACAGTGTACAAAATTTCAGCTCTCTACCTACATGGGAAGTTGGAGAATTAGTGATGAGTGAGTGAGTCAATCAGTGAGGGCTTTGCCTTTTATATATATAGATGGCCACAATACTGGTAAAAGTGGCTTGTTGATTTCCAGTTTCAGTATTTAAAATATAAAAGACTTGATTGTTTCATAAATAAAAAAAATATACAAAAAGATGAATTGGTCTAGATTTTCTCTTAAACGTTACATTTTACTATCTGAATTCCATATTTATTATGGGAAAATTCCTATCTGAGAATTAGTAGCGACATCCCTAACACAAAACTATTTACAACAATAAAAACATTTCTAAATAATGAATCTCAATTAATTGAATTGAAGTAAAACAAGCGACAATGATAAAAACTGAGTAAAGGTTTGCGAAAAAACAATTTTTTAATATTTCACTATATTATACAAACATTTTTACATTGTAAATAAATAACAAGAATTATATTGTCTTTAAATTGTTGAAGACTGTCAAGGTAAGGTCGAGTGTGGGATTGCACATTAGTGTGGGTGGACTATTGTACTCATTGTTACAACAAAACGCAGCCATTCATCCTTAACCAAGTGTCGTCAATTAATAGCCCAAAGAACAACCGGAAATAAATCATCTGCGAAATTGAGTGACTCTCAACAAAACCGGGAGCCTTTTTATATCGAGCTTCGCAAACTCTGGGTGTAATAAGAGAATCAAATTAATCACAATTGTGAACTGTTAAAAAAAATCCAAAAACTCTTATAAACAGTATTACAATATCAAACACTACTTGGATATAGAATTATTTATGAATACGACAAACTATTTTGATTAATAAACCAAAAAATAAACCATTTTAAAAATTATGAAGGGATAGTCACTGAATCACTTTAATATACCAATAAATGGTTTTAAATTACCTGGGCAATGGTTCCGAAACTCAGGATTTCGTTCAACCACTTCTTGTGTGGTGAAAAGTCGTCATCTGTATAAACATACAAAGCGTACAAACACTAACGTTTACACGATAAAACGATGATTTAAAAACTGGATAGTGACGAAACGGGAAACCGCACATATGTTGCCGGCAAAAGTAAATTGATTACAAAATATATAGTTTCATATAAGTATTGGTGTCAAACATTTCTATACGTCGTTATGTGAATGTAAACTTATAATAAACATAGTAAGAAATACCATTTTACCTAAACTCTCTAAATTAAAAAGAAACTATGGAAACGATACATGGACTAAACATTTCTATGCTAAACACGCTGTGTTCTATCGTTTGTGGACTGTCCACTTTGCAGCGCTTCTAACGTTTGTGGACTGAGCGAGGATGCCAGACCGTGCCGCCAGTCATAGAGGGCGAAAACTGTCAATGGATTAAAACTCTCTGTCACTATCCGATCATTATGGCAACGCCTCAAGCACGGATCTACATATTGAGTGCCTTTCCAAGTGAAGAACGCGCACAATTTTCTCCACAATGATCAATCTGAGTATAGTTAAGTTAGTTATTTCTACTTTAAATCCAGTTTGTTCATAGCTGGATTATTACGGCTTTCACCGCATGTGTTTTCAGTGATAATATTCCGATGTGAGGCAGTCGATAACACACCTCTAATTTCCTTTAGGTTGAATGGGTCAACTTCACTTGGCGGAAGGAAACTTTAAGACTATAGTTAATTTATTTAATCTTCTGACTTGACTTCAGACTCAAAGAATTACGAGAAGGTTCAAATTGCCGTGACCAACGACGCTTTGCATGGTAGTAAAATTTCAGTACTTTATCTGCACCTTTCAGATAACCAAGTTGTTTGAATATATGAATTTATGTTCAAGCAATCATTTTATGAACATAGATTTTCATATTGTTTATACTATCATAAACGTTTGATTTTTTTATAGTTTATACAATGTTACAGATTGTCAGACTTGGCAACATCGCACGCCAAAGCTTCACGAAAACCACTAAGCGCGCTCATACCAATCGGGAGATTCGTTAAATCGAATATAACTGTATTGAACATTCCCCGTGTCTAGGTGGTGCACACTAGTTTACACCTAAAACACCTCTAAAACTAAAGCTCAAAGTTCAATTATTAAGCCATCAAATTCATAATTTATTTCAAAACTCCTGATATTTCCAATTTCAAGTTGTAAACATTTTGAGGTTATGTCTTCAGTAGTGAATATTTATGCTCTCGCAATGCCAACTAATCAGCTGTTATGAACTACGAGAGGAAATTGAGTTCTACAACCTTGGCTTACGTCCACCCATGTGACGGATCGAAGCAACTGAAGTAATTTTCTGGGAAAGTTCCTAATCATTTGATAATCCGTTCTGCATAACTGATCAAGACAATGGCTCCATCCCCTAGCAATTATAAAACAATCACAAGTGAAGTTGCTCGGAACACTGGCTCTTGTCTCGTGTGATCTGCGTTAACTTTGTTTACATCCAACAACAAACAAAATGTCACTTCTTAAAATAACAAGTGATTTTTTATTATTATTAATTATAGTTGAACGCAATGTAATAGTAATTAGGTTTTCGTATTTAGTTAGTGTGATATTAAAAGTTTGAAATGAGACAAAGACCTTGGTTGTTCAACAAGCAAAGCTAATTTCTATATTAAAAGTACAGTAGAATGATATGTTTAGTTCAGTTAGGTTCAGAGGAAACCTCTGAACGGATTTCAATATCATTTTTTTAATTGAAGGCGATTTTTCTAATTTTTATTATGTAAAAATAATGAGATGGAAAATTTTAAACCCCACTAAAATACGCAATTATTAAACGCAAAAACATTTAAAACATAAACAGCTGTTATATGCCTATGGATAGAGTTGACATAGGAACGGTTTGTATTTTACATTCAGTGTCCATGTCCGTACCGTACAAAGTAAAAAACCGTGTAGAGTATTTTAGATTCGGTCCTTCACATAATTTACATTTGTACATACTCTATAATATAATAATAGATTATTTGTATTTATTTTAAAGGCGACATCAATAGTTAGCCAGTAGTACAATAATCAAACACAATCAAATTGAAATCATGTTACAAATTGAAATTATCATAACCCACCCACTCATACACGTACGGTGGTATTGACCCACTCACCCACCTATACACTTACGGTGGTATTGACTCACCCACCCACTCATACACATGGGGTGGTATTGACCCACCCACCCACCCATACACGTAACTAACTATTGATGTCGCCTTTAAAATGTCCGTATTTTTTATTCTGCTAATATTAAAAATATATATATTTAATATTTAGTATTGTAAAAAAGACCAATATGAATTACTTGTACTTTGGGCAATCTTACATTCTTAATCGACAATCGTGCGAGGTTGTGTTGTTGTATGAATACTCAAAGATTAGTTAGACATCTGTACATTGTTACGTGTAGTAAGGTTGGTACTTCTGTTCTGATGTGTGTACCGTATTTAAGTTCTACACAATAGGCTAGTAGTAAAAACATATTTTTTTTACTTTTGACGCTATTATACAGCATGTAAATACTGTTAGTAAATACAGAAGTTTTAGTTTGAGTGACAGATATTCGACGAACAAAAACTCGTTTGTGTTAAGTGAGAATGTAATTAATTATTGTATTAAGAGCTAATATAGTGTCCAGTAGGCGTAGTTTATTAGTACGTGTAAATAAAGGAAACGGTTAGTGGCCACGTGGTAGAATCGCCTTACTACAATATTTAGGACCAAGTTGGACCGTAGGAATACTATAATATAAAGAATCACAATTGTTGAATTTTTTTGGTTCAGTTAATTTTACAATAGTGAAGTTGAGAGTTGATATTGGTCACTTAATAATATGTTCAAATTATACAATTTACAATAAAACCAATATATTTTTAACTTGTTTTAATTGTTAAAAATTAAAAATATATTGGTTTTATTGTAAATTATATAGTTTGAACATAAATTTTACAATAGTTTTGAAAGAGGATAAAATCATAATTGAAATGAAACCCCGCATGATGTGAACAAATTCACAATGCTCCATATGTAGTCTGCTCATGACAATAAATACACGTGTGTAGATAGGTTTGGCATTTGGTATCGTAATGGATTGCTCCGTTCCATAGGCTGAGATCACGTGTCTCTCGTCCTTTATAGTGGAGCTGGTCCATTGTTGAGGCCTTGCGAGCGAGGTTCTGCCAGTTCAAGGACACCGGGGTTCGCCACGAACCTCCGCAAGGCATCTTCTCTTCCTTGTGCGAAGATGAACTCACGTTGCCATGATGAACATGTGCTGAAATTACTACACATGGTTCGTTTCATCAACATAATCCAAGGAATAGGAATACATAATTACTATCAATCGAGTTCTTCTATTATTTATTTTACACTATGCGACTTCTTTCTTCCTCTTCTTCTTCACATAGGAGAGAATTTATGTGGGTAATCGTATTGCATCACAATACCCCGTCAGTACAAACGTCTTACATTTGACATATTTTACTGTGAGCACTGTGCATATCCTAACCCCTCGTTAACTTCAATCTCATAAAAGTAGGTCTTTTAAAATTAAGTATGTTTAAAAAATTGTAACTTATTTACTGTCAATTTAATTAGATAGAGGAGGTTTCACGGATGATTATTAAGGGGCGAGAGTACGGGGTTTTAACAAAAATCAAAACAACTAAAAACGTATACTGTAATAGTATTCACATAGTAACGTGCGTAAGGTGGGTAAATATTGACCTTTAGACTGCTGAAGCACGCTCAGCTCTAATTAAATTCAGATTGCATGTCTTCAAGATTAGCAGCACCACGTTGTTTTGTGTACTTTGTGGACTGTCCGCTTTGCAGCGTGTCGAGCGTTTGTGGACTGAGCGTGGTTGTCAGTCCATGACAGTTCACATAGGGCTGAAACTGGCATGAGAACGTACTCTCACTGCTTCTCTTTTTCATTATTGCAACTCCTTAACGCAAGAACATTTAGGTAGAATGCCTGTTCCAACTGAACAACGCCAACAGTTTTCCCTACACCATGAGCAAACTGTGTATAGTTTGTATCTGTGCGTTAGTTATCTGTGGTTAAAAGTGCATGTACGATTTTCAAGTTTGAACTATAATGAATGTAAATGCACACTGCAATAGTTATGTTTTTCTTAAGTAAACATAACTTAGATACCAGAGCTGCTCATTAATTGGGGGAAAAACAAATTATTGATCTAAAAGAACAAAAATTATCGTATTACGCTTACAAAGTGAGAACATTTCAATTGAGATCCGAAGTCCGGTTGTCGAACCGGTCTTCTCTGGAACTCCAGAGGGTTCTCGGCCGAGATTTAGCACTGTATTTACTAAGCAATCATTTCATTTCATCATCAACACATCCGCTGGCTGATCAAGACTTCCTGTCCTCGTTCAAGACAACTCCGCCGACAATTGGCTTGTCTCTGGGTATGAAATAAAGATAGTTACTTCTTATCCAATAAAAAACACTCTACCTCAATCTTTTACTGTATTACTGTAATTAAAAATAAGTAAATTTACTTAAAACAAAATGTTAGCGATGAATACTACACTCTATAAGAAGAACGGATCTTATGGCGAAAAGGCAACCTGTTTGCTGTAGGTTTAATAAGACACCGAGAAATTGCACTGTTCTGAGTAAAGGCGGTGTTTTAGAGACAGAGATAGTGAGAGAGGCATTGCGAGAGAGAGATAGTCTGCAGACGGTGCGTTAAAGACAGATATAGTCAATGCACTCTTTCTCTCACATATACTGACGCAGAAAAAAATCGCTTCACACGATCTACCGGCTATTTATTAATCGTACTAGCCATTTCAAGCTCTGCACCAGGTTAAGTTTTTAACATGGGATCTGTCTGCACGTTTTATAGTAATTTGTCTTCGTTGCTATTGCCTACAAGAATTGGATATATTTTACAAAGAGGACACCTCTTGAATTTTTGTCTAAAAAGAACAGACGTTTACACGTAAGTGAGCAGTCTCACATATATGTACATAATATATCAGGTGATGAAAAACACGTAACTTTTGATTACGGACACTCAAGATTAAGATCAGTTGTCGGGGGGGGGGGGCTACGTCTTTGATATTCCGCTCAACAGCCTAAACGTATTCTACCGTACGTAGCCTACCATAACCTAACCTAACCTATTTCAACCTACAGTAACATATATTGCGGAGAAAATATTGTAAGAGAGGCGGCCCTTTCTTAAAAAGAACTATGACTGCGACAAGGATTAGAGTACATTATGATCTAGTAATTTGAAAAAATCAATGCCATTCGCAAATAGGGAGTCGTTCAACCGGGACGACATTTCCGAAAAAAACTGAAACAATCCTTGAACCGACGAGGAGATAAATTGGCCTCTTTTTAGTCACGGTTAAAGCGTGCAGAATGACAAACAAGACGTCGTCAGTGAAAGTTTTCAGAGCGTGTACCGACAAGGTCGTGTAAACCACACGGTAAGGTGACAATACGAGAGTGATTTACGTATAGTGACGATTTCTGTTTGTCATCACTAATAGATAACCAAAATAGTATATTTGACTACTTTAAAAAATACGTTACAAGTTTTTGACAATGAACCACGAACGAGATGACACTTAATTACGGCTTCTGTTATCATGTTTACTACTGAATAATTTCAGTTTTAAAATCAAATCCCACCAGTTGTTCTGTTAAAACAAACACGTTTGATGTAATTCATACTAACCGACAGTACTGAACTGTGTAAAAACTTTCAGATTAGTAGTTATTTATATTATAACAAATTCCACCAGATTACCACACTTATTCAAGTTAAAGATGAAACAGTACAAAATTATAGGAATGTTCCGATGTCTTGATTTTAACCCTGGGCCTGCCAATGAAACACTTGCTTGAACAGCTGATGTGATGTTTAAGGCACCTGACTTAACGAAATGCAGACTGATTTGGCTATACAAATTTCTTTCATAGACAGAACACATTGCGCAATTCTTGGGAAAAATTAAGAGTTTTTTGCTTACGCAGAATTAAATCTGGAGATTTGCTTCGGAATTATGTAAATGTCAAAATGTCTTCGAAAAATACGACTACTTGAACGGTTAAAGTGAGTGAGGTAGCTAGGCTAAATTGGTATAGATAAAATTGTAAACAAAAATGTTCCTTTCAAAATTAAGACCTGAGAAGTAGTTTTCAAGTTTGAGTGGACTTTACTTTTCCAAACCTGTTTTGCTGCAATTCCAAAATTATTCATATGACAGTTACTTAAAAACGACACATTGGAATTTAATTTATAAGAGAGCAATTTTCATTCATACATTTGTATTCTATTAATTTGCGAGTTATTTGTTGTTAGACAGTTTGAAAACTTTATAGGGAAGCTCCACATACAATTAAATGGAAAAACTTTTTGTTAACCTATATAATTCTGTTAACCCTGTATATATAGGTTAAATACAAATATTTTGTATCAACATATACTGATAAATTTCATGGCTTAAGAGGCCGGTGTCATTACTAATAACTAAAGCTCAAAGCTTCCGGTAACGACCGCGTCAAGGTGTTATTTACAGTGCTTACATTACCAAACGTTTCGCCCATTCTGTGACGTGACATCCTCAGGGGTATCTCTGAGACTCTCTCTAAGAAATACTGTAAATAACACCTTGACGCGGTCGTTACCGGAAGCCTTAGTTATTAGTAATGTACTGACAAACATGAAATAAATAGTTAGTTAACATTAACATTGCACTCTATAATGCAGTGTAAACATATTACGCCTCTCCCTCAGAGAGCGAGTTCAGTCTACTATTGTCTCATAAGTGCTCTACAACTAGTGTTTTTATGGTGGTCCATTCAAGGAGCTGTTCCAATATCGGCAACTCTCCCCTATTATGCCTATCTTTAGTTGCCATACTTTTTTTAGAGAGGGTTAGAAAGCCCACAGCATAAAATAACATACCTGTAAAATATCAGGGCATTTTGCATGTTTTATAGCATTCCAAATAAAAAAGTGTAATTTATGAATATGAAACAAGTTCATAGCTTTTCTGTACAAAATGACGTAGCCAAGGATTGCGAAGACAAATAGCATGAGAAACGTAAGTAATATCTGAGAAAAAAACTAAAAGTACGTTATGGACACACTGAGCTCTGGCGCCAGATTATTAAATAAACAAAACGACAGACGTTTGGTCACTGTCAGCTGTTATAACCATCTGACAGTTGACATCTGAAAGCAAGCCGTACCAGTTGGTTGCAATCCAACAATGTTATTCATACCGGACAGATTGGCGCTAACAATTTATGTATTGGGCGTTTAGTATCCACAATTTACAGAACATTTGGAGTAAAAGAGAACAATTTCGAATTGTATGAATAGTATTTCAATCAGCAACAAGCTGATAGAAATACAAGGGAACGTCACAAAACATAAATTTATTACAATATAAGTAGGCCTTAAAATGTACAAATGTTACGGTGATCGATTTCGATAAACCATGTTTACTTTCCTTATACCTAGGGTTGGCAAATATTTTCAACATATCCATATATCGCAAACCAAATATTGATCCAACGATATTAACGAATTGTAACTAATTTATCTATTTGAAACTATGCACTAACTCTTGTCATGATCAAAATACACTCATGTTTTGATTCACTATTTAGAATAGCCTACTGAATGTAAAAATTAAATACATTTATGTACATGATCAAGTTGTAGTATGTGGAGTCGATAAAAAAAATTCTTTTGTGAATCCCTCTGGTCTGAGGAAGGTGAGCGTGGTTCATCGAAATCGATCACCATAATATTCGTGCATTTTGTGCTTATATTGTAATACATTTGTGTTGTGTGACGTTTACTTGTACTGTATATGTACCAACACGTATTAGGCTAATTAAAAAACTATTAGATTAAAAAAACTAAATAAGAATAATTTTACCTTTAATTTTTATGTCAATTATAAAATAATAATGTAATAACATTGTTATTTTCGTTTTTCACATTTAAATATACCACTAGGCATCTTAAAAGTGCTAAAAATGAACCAAATTAATTTACTAAACTACATTTTAGTGCGTCAACGTCACGTAAACATACTAAATAAAGTTATTCAATGCATGTTTTGTACGCATAAGAGGCAATTAAAATGTGTTTTTTTTTTTTTTCAAATCATGATGATATTGAGGAGAGAGAATAGCGTCAATATTTAGTGGAATGATATATCAGACAAAATTATCGATATGGTCAATATTATCGAAAGAACATATTGATAGTAATATATCGAATAATGTTTATAGATATTTTTGATATATCGTTTCCATTCCTACTCATACCAGAGGTTTTCACTAAGGAGAATATTGTCTATTGGATTGTATAAAATAAAATTAGTCCGAGTGCAGAGATAGTCGTCATATTGGATTTATACCTAAAAAGAGCTATGTGAAATGTTACAGCCCTGTGACTTAACCATAAACCATACTTAATGGTTAACCATACCTTTCGTCCATTATATTTTAACAATTTTAGTAAAATATATCGGTCGGTTTCTTGGTGAGGTATCTACCTAGCAAGGCCAAACTAGCCACTTTGGGTAGCCTTAAATCAATAAAAGATATTTTTTTAGCTGTCCCCTTCAACACATTTATTACTCAAAAGAAACATACTTCTATTCAAAAAAAATTCAAAAATAATTTTAATCGGACGCCATCGATGGCCTTCCACCAACTCATTCACTTACGGATCGCCTGAACTCTGAGATGGGACAGTATTCAGGAAACAAGAGTTTCATTTAGGCAGTATGTTTTAACAGCCTGACAGTTGTTTTAAGGTCGAGTGCAGGCAATGATGTACAGGCAAACAACAAAGGTATTGTACACAGGCTGTCTGCCACACAATTTACTCCAGCAACAATAGTTGATCCAAACATTGAAGATATACAGCCTTGAGATGTTTCCGCAAAAGAATTGTTGCCAATTGCAGCTTGAAAAAAACTCCCATTCGACTCTCTTTAGAAACGAAATTGAAAGAAGTAGTACAATGGTTAGGATTGTATCTTTTATTATATCCATTATAGCCCTTCAACTGATGTTACACACGATGGTGATAAAGCCCGCACGGACTTTTGTCATGTTTAGAGGGATGGCCCGCAAGGAGTCAGAAGAAAATCTTAGATGAGAGCAAAGTTCGAGTAGTACATCAAATTAAGGTCTTTATTAGAAGATCATAAATCCAGTAATCCGACCTCAAAAGGTTCGATCTTAAAAAAATTACCCTGTTTTAAAGTTATAAAAAGTTACAATGAAGTATTATTGTAACTTTTTATCATAATAATAAAAAGTTCTAGGCGATTTAGCATTATTTTCTTAGCTCAAGTTGAGAAAGTTAAACTTTGTAAATGCCTACTGGAGTTAAGAAATAGTTTTTAGGGTACTTAGTGACTCTTACATCCAGTGGAAGATGGTCCACGTGGAAGTCGACAAAAATATTAAACGTAAGCATAGGTCAAGATGTACATAATTTCAAATTATTTGTCAAGCACAGATGAATACCACAATCAGCATTTAAAAAGGTTGATTCAGTACAAAATGACAGTTGTTTAAAGATTTTAATGGAACAAGTTTACTTACCCAAATATATTTAGAGTAAATGTTCGAATCGCTAACCCTTGTTCATGACTAACTTTATAATGTACACTTGTACGACAGGCATAGTCCATACAGCAGCATTTTCTTGTTGACTTATTTATGCACTTGAATTGTGGCTATTAATTAATTAGGGTTACCATACATCCGTACTTTGTACGGACGGTTTGTATTTTACATTCGGTGTCCGTACAGTACAACGAAAAACCGGGAAGATGTCCGTATTTTTTGTTCTGTCAACATTAAATACATATTTAAAAAATCTTTTAAAAAGGCAATTTTCAATGCTATTCTGAGCATGCACCCTTCCACTAATGGCACTAATGCAATGTCTCACTACAACCAAGAAATTCTTTGAACATCTGCCATTTCGTTCTGGATGAACCCTTTTAAGTGCTATTTGTGCTATTCACCTTTGCTATACAACCTCTTTAAAATGATTCATAACTTGGCCTATGCTATATTTAACATTTTTGTCGAACTCCTAGTGGACCATCATCCATTGGAAGTGAAGAGGACCAACTACCCTAAAAAAATATTTTAAGTCCGGTAGGCATTTACAAAGTTTATCTATCCCAACTTAGGCTAGGAAAATAATATTAAATCATCTAGAACAGGCCCTTCATTGAAATTTTTATAACATTAAGGTAGAAACATTTTTTAAAGAGCGAACCATTTGAGGTCGGATTTGTGGGTTTATGATCTACTTACTAAAGACCTTTATTTTGATGTACTACAGTACTTGAACTATGCTCTCATTTAAGATTTTATTCTGACTCCTTACGGACCATCCCCCTGTGCATGAAAAAAAAAGTAGTAGTTACTTGAAACATTAGATTTATAAGTGTAGTTATGATGTACCGTACCTAGTCTTATTTCTTTACCTGTAATCGTTCGGAAATCATTAAGCCCGTGCGGGACTTACCGCCGTGTACTTCATACAAGGTTAATTACCTGATAAACCCGTTTAAATCACATTTCCTCAGAAGTCCAATTCCAGTTTCGTGAATTACCCTCACATCTTCTGGGACCAGAATTATTCTGAACACCCAACTTCCTTGCTGGCATCAATAATCATATTATCAACATACTTACCCACCTACACGAATAAATAAAAAAATCACCGAAAAATGTAAATGTCGTAAAGTAAAAAAATTAAAGAGGGTTCAACCAACCGGGTTTTCGGATCATGATAGACGAGGTCCCGACCAAGACCTTCAGTGCAGACCCTACGTTTTAAGGCAAGTACCTGATTTGGCATAATTGAACATAAATGTAATGTAGCTTTACATAAATATGCATATACATTGCGACATGAGAGAACAAACACTAAAACTCTATGGGCACAATAAGAGACTGCAGGCTGTAGGATTTTAAGAACATTGAAGTGGGGCCAGAACAAACAAAATTGATTGGTGGAATAAAATAAGGCCTAAAAGCAGCTGGTATAACACAAAATTAATTTCAAACTGGAACACATTCAGCCAAATAATTTTTGATTTATATGTTGATAAGAGGGCAGCAGGAAAAAGAACAGGAACATCCTAGTTAAGTAAAAGAAAGAGAGCTCATTATTAAAGAAAAGCGTGTTTTGGCACAAAGTAAAGCCAACGCATCAAACAGCGTTGATTATAGCACGGTCAGATTGGACATATACGTTAAATAATTAGTAATAAGATCATGTATGAACAAGCATGGTCAGGTACCTAAATTGACGTGGTAAGCTTACCATTACATACATTACACAAAATGCTATGTAATATAAAACTAGGGATTACATACTCGTACCAGGCCGTTCCTTTGTCATAGGCGAAGACATTAGATGAAAAGGTATCGACTTTCATTACGTAAATATATGGGTGATCTAGGTAGTCAGGGTCTATTTAATAAATTTCACTTTTTACTGTAAAAATACAACTGATTTGACGATAATGTAATTTTCACCAATAGTCCTCAAGTTTATTGACTGACTAAATTTAAGAGGACTCTAAAGGGAAAGAAATACAGAAGTCATGCGACACTGGCGAGAGAAGTTGGAGCTACGTCCAGTTTTTTTGGGCTGAAGAAAAAGTACTCCGCCGGCCACAGCACGGTGTAGTTCCTGAATTATTTCCTTTGCGATTCTAGTAAAAAAAGACTTTATCTTTAAATAGATATTGCATTTATTATTTTATGACAGTAAATAAAGGCAGTATCTTGGACCGCGCAAAGCAGGTTTTACGTTTCTCAGCGCGGGAATTTAAAGCCCTCTTAATGAATCTCCCAACTTGACGTGGCGCGCGTAGGGGTGGTTGAATGGAGCTCTGACGCACTGTGTTAACAAGAGCACGATGCGTCTAGCAAAATACAACAATCTACAAACAAAAATAAATAAAAACGTATACGACAATATAAACAAAAAGAAAATCCACGATCATGAAGTGTTTACTGAAACAATAATTCACACCCAAACAAGTAGGTTGACAGTTGCAATTGAAACGTGACAACTATGAGAAGCGTTACTATGGTGACGGCTGGCTAGTACAATCAGGTTTAACAGTCAAAACCTCATAGTAGTTCCAGCACTTGCTGTAAGAGCGCTCTGAAGTCATGTTGAGAGATTTAATAAATGTGCTATAGTATTTATCAGCTTCTATTTTGTTGTTAGGTAAAATGTCGACATTTGCAGGGTCACTTGAGGACAAGACGCAGTGAACGGACTGGTAGTTCTATCGGTGAACTATGAAGACCTAGTAATCCAAACTTCAAGGTTATCTGTTCTTACGTAACTTATCGTCATATGTTTGTTTTCTCTTTTTTTAAATAGCAAGTGTGTTATTCTTGTAAGTTTGTCGTATTTAGTGGATTATGCTCTATCAACCCGTTGTCTCTAAACCAATGGACAACTTTAAAAACTTGTCCAAACTGTTGACACTTTTGTTTGCTGGATATAAAACGTAATATTTTCAAGACATTAATTAATTTTTTACAAATTTCTACTGAGTTCTTTTTGGTTTTAATTAATTTTTAGAAAGCTATAGAGCTTTATTATAGACTCTATAGTAATAATTTCACAGTTGTAACTTCACAGAATGTAATTTCACAGTTGCTATCAACCTTACTGATAAAAAGTGGATTCGACACTTTTTTTGATAACTTGGGCTATGATTTTTATTTTTTACGAATCACGAACTGAATTGAGTCATAATGTCTGAGTGTTTTGAACATTCTGAAAATTATCTACAAGATATCAGTACACAATATCAGTAACGTTTTAAGAATTTTCATGTCAAACATACAAGAAGTTTATATAATATAGCCCTTCCAAAAATTGAGTTGTTGGGTTTTTACAGAGGCATATTCACAGAGCATAAAGAAACAGAGGTCGTTTTCTTAAGGCAACAGCGAACGCCTCAGTGGCAATAATAATTAGATTACAACTAATGAAAATCTATTGTAGGCCTAATAATTACAAAGTTTGCCCTTGCGTATTTGGGAGGGACTGACAAGGTGCTGACTCTTCCATCCACATGGCAAACTAGAGAAATAACTACTCGTCACACATTTAGCGCACTATTGGATGCAACCTCCAATTCTTTCTTCTCTGAGGCGTATTTTTTAGAGAGAGCTAAGAATTATGATTCTTATTGCTCAGTTGTACACTCTCCACTAATGCCAAATCAATAGCTATACCAAAATATAGTTCTTACGCAAGTCGTATTGTAATAAATTAACCAAATTTAATTTATTGCACCTTCGGTGGCCGATACTTCTGAGATAAAACCACCCCTAATGAAGAAGCCAGATTTACTTTGGATAGCTATAAAGTCATCCTGGATTCCTGACAAAACATTTCCTTATCCAGTCATGAAACGACTTAGGAGGTACAAATTCTTTAAATCACTCAGCTGATAGCGTGCATTATTTTTTATTTTTTTACAGAGTAATTGACTAAGTGTATTTTATTATAAATTTGGTTATGATTTTGTTCCTAACACTCAATGGATTGCTGCAAATCTTTTTTCTTTTTTTTAATCTTCTTTGGACACGAATAAAAATATGTAATATATAAACGTATACGGGGTTGGGCAAAAGTCAGGAATATATTTATTAATTTTAAAACTATTGAAAAACAAATAATGAAACTTTGTAGTTATGTACATGTTCATTTACAAAAAATTTTGATATTTTAGACTTTAGCATATACATGGAATTTCCCAATAAGGAAGTCTTAAGATTTTAAAGGTAAGTCTACCTCGAGTTATACATAATTTTAAAGGTCTTTGTACAATGCAAAAGTGCAAACCTGAGGTCAAAAGGATGGCCCAGTCAGAAAATACATCCACTTAAAGATTTTAATGTCATACAACAAATACTTCTTAAGGATAAGTATTAAATAGTTATTGTCTACTTATTACTGCTTACAGATTTAACGTAATTGACAGAATATGATAAATTAATTAATTTTCACTAAAGAAAATAATTTAATTTAAAAATATTTACATAACAGTTATTAAAATAATTGTCTTAAACTTTGTTTAGGGTATACCTACCATCAAAATGTTATAGTAATTTTCCTTAGTTTTATTGTTGTTAAATAACACTGCTACTGTTCATTACGATTGCAAACAATCTACAAAATACCCAACAACAGGGATACTTCTTTGCCGTATAACTAAGAATTATTAGTTATATGACGTCAACTTCTTTGAGTGGCAGTATTTTCTTATTGAGTCATCCTTTTGACATCATGTTTGCAATTTTGTATTGTACAAACAAAGACCTTTCAAATCAGGCATAGCTCGAGGAAAGCTTACTTTTAAAAAATTTAAGACTTCCTTCGCGGGACATTCCCCGGCTATACTAAAGACGAGTAACAGTGGATTATAGGAATATGTACATAACTGCAAAGTTACACTACATTTTCTTTAATGGTTTTAAAATTAATAAATATATTCCAGACTTTTGCCCAACTCTGTACACTAAATATCATTGAATGACCACAGTTTCTCAAAAACTATAATGCTTTGGGCCAATAAACTTGGTACAAATATTCTTTAAAGGATCTAGAGAAGGATTTTTAAATATTTTCTCTCGAAGAGCTAAAAAAAGTTAAATAATATACATCCATATACAAATATAAGCATTAGTTACCAATAAACATACGATGAGAGTGCTTAGGACGTTGCAGCTTGACGTAATAGGTTATTTTTTTAGTTTTTTAATTAGCATAGTACGCGTTGGTACTGTTATTTTTTTAACAACCTAAGGGTGTGATGTGAAGAATAATAACAACATTATACGAGTGAAGTACGGGGTTGGCTTGCGAAGTATGCATGAAGGTCTCCTACGAAGTAAGTATTACCTATGAGTAACAATACAAATAAGTAATAGTAAAAAATGCGAAGGGTCAAAGAGGAACAATGTAATCTGTAATTTAGCATTGTGTAAAGGAACGCTATAACCATGAGCGAGACAGTACTCTCGGTATATGTGCACTGGAAGTACGTACAAAGTACGTCTCTGTATGCACATCTGTATAATAATACATTGCAGTATAAACTCCACATCTGTTACTACTCGTGCTGAAATGGTAGTAAGATGTTAAGGCTTGTCAGTTAGCTGAAAATCATAACAATACTACGGGGTTCGTATTCCACGTAAAGCTGTTTTTAGTTATCCTGGCTATTGGACTATTGGATAAATGCCTCTTTCTGAGCATAAATCGAACTCAGAAACAATAACTACACTTGTTCATATACTCATAATCGCATATATCTACGATCGACGTCTTATTGATGAAAAATGCATAATAAATGTGTCATGTACGATCCTTCCATCAGTCGTAGTTGTTCCAGGTGGAAGAGTCCATGACGCACGATAGATCCCGTAGACCTTTTGAAAGAGACATTCCTCGTCGGCTATAAACACAAACAGAGAGACTCCCGAGGAATCTGGGTCGTCAGGCCTTGTTTACATAATTTGGGAATACGTTTGAGATGATAATGGCATTTCTCGCCTTCTCTCCACACTTAGTAAGTAGTTACGGTACTCAGAAACCCCACTTAAAATTGGGAAAGAAACAAATGGCCGCAGCCTTAGTGGAAGTAATAAATATGTTTCAACTAATATACATTTTTATACATCTTTAGTAATAATTTGTGAGTATCATTAATAAAAACTGAATACAAAATAGGGCCCAACACTGATCCCTGAGGCATCCCAATCCTGATGCACATCTTCTCAGAAAGAGATTTGCGAATACAATTGGCTTTATTTCCACAACAGATGCTTATTACATTTATCCTTGAGGATTTGGAGGAATAAGGGGAGGGGCTGACACGGTGCTGATCCTCCCATCCACATGGCAAACTGGAGAAATAACTACTCGACACAATGTTCATCGCAGAACTGGTTGCGACCTCTGTCTCTTTCTTTCTCTCTGGAGATTCCAAGTGTGATTGTGAACATGGTACCCAAGAAGGTAATTTTTAAAACAGTAAAATTTTTGTCATAACTTCCTTAAAATTAAACTCAATAATCATAATTAAACTCAATAATCATTAGTACATTACTGAAATATACTCTGAATGTTTTTTGTTTGTTTTAACACATCATTTGTTCAAAGGATGTTTCGGGATAGCCATTTATCAATAGATTTTTAAGAAAATAACCTTTTGCTAAAGATGTCAACATTATATTATATTTTTTTAAATAAACGCGCCAGAGGCTTCATTAAAAGTTCAATTGTCAAGAACTTCAAGTTTAAGATGTCCGAAATCAATTACAATAATTATTATTAGTAATCGTCATGCTTCTATCTTTTTTATTCTATTTAAATCTACTACTATTGTAATCCTAATTGCAGTGCCAGCTGATAGGGGACGCGCCAGTTTGTCCTAACAGCTGATTGGCTGGGTCACGGCCGATACCTAAGGTCATTCGAGACTTCAATGGCGCATAGAAAACCCTGGGAATTCCTTCTTTAATCACTGCGATAGAAGAATCGCTCAAAACATAATAATAATAATGTGTAATTGCATAGTTTGTATATGTGTTGTAGGAAAAAGTGCGTAATTTTATTGCAACGTAATAGACAAGCCTATTTTTATCAAAGCGTATTGTTATAAAAATCTATGATAAATAGAAACATTTCGAAAGTACATTATTTTTATTCATGTCATAAAATTTAAGTATCTGTGGTTTGAAAGTTATTTGTTGTCATTGGACTGTCCAAAATAGGTAAATATATTGACGAATGCCAACGGTTTAAATGTTTTTAGAAACAAACACATCGTTTCGAATGGTATACAACTCCCATCCACTTCAGGTGTTAAAATTTTTTCCAACTAACATAAATTAATGAAGAAATCCGTAAACAATTACTACATACATAGTAACAACTCTTTAGAAAGAGTAGTCTCCTAAAGATTGGTCTGTAAGAATGTGATTGTTGAAGAATGGTCATACATTGATTTAGTTGAGAAAATTGTTTCCAATGTAGACCAAGACTTCCAATGGTTAAGTCATAATAAATAAGTAATAACACAATAACACAAAAAAAAAAACAAAAACTAAAGCTTCCGATAATGACTGTATCAAAGAATTGTGATGTAAATAACATCTTGATGCGGTCGTTACCGGAAGCTTTAATTTTTAGTAACTACACCGGCCGTATAAGCCTACGAATTAAGGTATATTTAGTAACACCTGATGACGAGAGGAGTTTAATACCAGTCAAAACTTGTTAGTTTCTTAAACAATTCAAACTATGGAAATCTTGAACAAATTTACCAATCATTATTTGACCAGTTTAAGAAAGTTAAAAACTTTACGAGACTTATAATTAATTAACAATTAGATTTTGTCTGCAAGAACCAAACTGGTAATATTTCAAACAATACTAACGTAACGAGGATATAACAGTCTTAGGTCATTAACTCCTTTTAGTAAGATATAACAATTTTTGTGTACGATCTACCTTTATCTCATGTTTTGCTTCACAAGAATACTGTTAATAGTTGAATTAACTGCTGCAGTGTTCGTAGAAACATTAACGCACAATTTACGATATTTAAATTTACTGAAAGTGTTTTCAAGGGATTTTTTTGTTACATTTCCGTTCAAATTAACAAGCTGTCATAAATGTCGAAAACAATATTACATAGCTTTACGAGTTTCTATTCAATTATAAAGATTGAGCATTTATACATTTAATTCTTCAACATAACATTTCTAAGACAAATTCATTGATTTTAGAAAACAACATCGATACAAGTTCGCCATCTAGATGAAACTTTCTATCGAATTTAGGATTGTTTATGTGTAGATTTAAATTAACTGGCTAGTGTACAAACTTTTATTGTAATGTTAATATAAATAATTAAACTAGCGGAATTTCACATAGATAATTTTATTGGTAAGACGTGTATACGAGTACAGTAAACCCTCGATTTAACGAACTATATGTGACAGGCTCTAGTCCGTTAAAGCCGATCGTCCGTTAAATCAGGGCGACCTCACCTCAAGCTGTTATGAGATTGCCACACCTTAATCAAAACTAACTGTGATGCTGCCAGCTTATAGTTAACTCAAAGATTAATAAAATATACAAATAAATATTGCATTAAGGTGATTAACCTACACGTTTTTATAAATTACAAATTTTCTATAAAAAGTCCTTAATAACGTTAATTACGTGAAAAATAGAATTTTAGATACTGCAATACAGCTGTAAGCTGTCCGTTAAATCCGAAGTACGTTAAATCGGGATCCGTTAAATCGAGGGTTTAGTGTATTTATATCGGCTAAATGCGTACTTACAATACCGAAGCCATATTTATAAAAGTTGGCAGATTTAAAAAATTGTTACTTTGAACATAATTATATTGTTACAGATCACGGCAATTCCTGGGAGCGCCTCCTTCCCTACACGGGTAATTGCGGAATTCCGTTTTCTGTGCCAATCCAGTTACTCCTAGAAGGTGCTAGAGTTTGCCTGTAGAGTGGTGGAGCCAGAACCTTCCCGAATGGTCCGAATGGCGACCAGAAGGACATAGACCCACCTTCCAAAACTATCTCAACGTCTCCCGAATCATCTAGGACTCACACCGGCGTCTTTTATAAAGGCACTCTTCATCCGACGAGTTAGCAAGTCAGTGGCATAGCGAATCTTTGATCTTCAGAATTTGAAGTGAAAGTGACAGTCAAGAGACAGTATTTAACAGTGACAGTTCACAACAGTAATATATATTGTGTAAACACAAACTCGAGTGTGATATGTGACATTAATTATTGTAATAGTGATTTAATTTATAGTGTTAAATTTTTGTCTGTCTGATAGTATAAATCTGTAAATATATCGGTCTGTGTAATTAAGTTAGTGAAAATAAAAGTAATAGTTACTAGCAACAAGTGGGAGCACCTTATTATTTCGGACCCTGTGGGCTATAACAATATATAACATAATCATGGGCAAAGCCAAATTAATTTTTTTATTAACAAATTGCTTATAATTTTGTATTTAAATATATTGACAGAGCTATGACGATATTGTTATTAAAGAAGTGTTTTATAAACTCCTAAATGCATTAATAAAGTCATGATGGATTTTTCATTTATAAACTAGTGACGACACCAGTGCCTCCCAACGTCTAACGGTCCTACTACCGATTAACCCTGGCTGATTTTTTGACATTGGTGTTGTCCTTCTAATTTGATCAGTATTCATTGCCTATACTGAGAGAGGCCTTCGGCGATAGGCCTACAAATGAGTTGGGCCTAATCTATACCTAAAAAAGGCAAATACCACTGACTCACTCACTCATCGCTGTAACTAAAAAAGTACTAAGCCTACGAGGATGAAATTTTGTAGTCAGAGGTCTTATATTGTAAATGTTTAATATGAAGTGATTTTGAAAATTTTTAGTAAATCGAAGATGGCAGCCATTTTACTGCCAAAAATTTTAAATGTCAAAAACAGCGTTTCTCTAGTTGGACTGTAGCGGCTAAATGAACGGTTCTACAGCAAAACTAACACAATTTTCTGTGCCTAGTTTGAGGTGATCTACAACTTTGGCCCTATGACGTTTTGCTCTATCTCACCTCCTTCATTCTTAGGTAGAGCTAGATTTTCAATTTGTACGTATAAATCAAATTGGTTAATTTACGGCCTCTAAGCTTTGACTTACAGATTTTTCTAGACTGTGAAACTTTATATAGGAGAACATACTGTATTCAATGGGAAAATATAAATTTTCATCTGAACACATATATAGCCAGGTCATAGCAAATGGTTAAACATGGCTAGAAACACGATATTTTACTGATTCAGAGTTAATTACCGTAATTTGCAACCTCTAAAAGTAAACTTACATATGGACATAAACTTGTCTTGACTATGGAACTTTGTTATCTAGGAGTACAAACTGTTATCTATCGGAAAATTAACAATTTAGTTTTAAAGCATGCATGGCCAGATCATAGGACATGGCTAAAAATGGCGATAAATACAATATTTTATTGATTCACAATAAAATATAGTACTTTGTGCCCTCTAAAAGTAGACCTACAGATTTCTCTAGACCTAGACTTTGAAACTTTTTTATTTAAGAGAACAAACTGATTTTAATCGGAATATGTACAATTTAATTTGACCAAATGCATTGCCATTTCTCAAGACATGGCTAAATATGCTGAGAAACCAGATATTTCACTGATTCAGAGTCAACTACAGTAATTTGTGCCCTCTAAAAGTAGACTTACAGATTTGTCTTAACTTTGAAACTTTTTTATCTAAGAGAATAAACTGATTTCAATCGGAAAGTTTGAAATTTAATTTTAACACATGTACAGCCAATTCATCAGACCTGGCTAAACATAACCCGACATTTCATCGATTTGGAATCGATTGCCGTACTTTACGGCCTCTAAAAGTAGACATTCAGATTTTGTTAGACAATCAAAGTTCGTAAACTACAAGAAATATATATATATATTTTTCTTGCTTATATATAGATATATAAATTGCTTTCTTCAAAGCAATTTACCACTTATCACTATTTCTCCAAAACTATACGTCCAATTGACTTTGAAATTTTGTACATAGGTTTATCTTGGCCCCCAGAGGCTCACTAACAAAGTATTTTCTTCTCCGACTACAGGACTCCGTCCTACTGGCTTCCAAAATGCTCATGGTATTCTTAAGGAGCTATATTAATTGATTGATTTATTTGATCAACAGCTGTTAAATAAAAACAAGTCTATATATTTATTTCGTAAGGTGAATCGGTTGCATAAAAATTCCAAGCGCTACACTCCACTTATGGCCTTCGGAAATGGCTCACTTTAAAGCTCTGATATTGTAGATGACGGGAAAAATAACAGTTTTGCAATTCACCTTTAGGGCTCCACCCCATTGTACTTCAAAGTTCCCATATTAATCTTATGTGAAGAGGGTTTTTAACTTTTGTTTTGATTTATTGAGTCCAGCTGTCAAGAAGATAAATTAAATATTCCAGCTGTTAATGTGTTATACTCTGATTAAGGTACAAGGCCAAGAAAGCTTTAAGGTACAAAGCTTTAATAAGCTGGTGTTTACCTGACAAACCAGTGTTTAAACATGGGCAACTTTGCATTTAGTAGGGTAAAATCCCGAGACGGAATTAAATTTAATTGTTTATTGGAAATACAATCGACCAAAACAACGAAATAGACAATCCTTACACACAGAGAAGTTTCAACACAACAATAATTCCTGATTAATCTGTACATACGATGATGAGTTTTACAAAACTATAAATAATTAAATATTTTACATTAAATATTTAAAAGAAACATTTTAATTTTTTTTGTATAGGGGATTTTGCCCCAACAAGCCACTAGTTGAGTAAAATTGTGGTAGGCTATACTTTTAAAAAAATTGAAAATAGTTGAGTACAATAGTAAATTATACATATCAGCTGTTTTATATTGGATATTAGATCAAATAATTTGAATAATAGTGGAAAAATACAGTTTAAAATGAAAGCTTGCTGCACATTTCTATTAGGTATAATCAAACTCAATATTATGACCGGCGAAGCGGGCGGGTACAGCTAGTACTGTCATGTATTTAACATATTACTAGACACCAATTAGATGGTCGAATGTCAAATGGGGGAGTCGGTGGCCGAGCGGTCTACTAAGGCGTACACAGATAGCCCAGGTTCCAATCCTGACCTTGACTGTGGGTTTTTATCAGTAATAATCACCTTGAACTGTACTGGTTCTCTCCCTTACTTAGTCTGTTAAGTTCCCCGCACAGATCAATTATCTTTTGGGAATGGGTAGAGTAAGGTAAACAAAGGATGTTTATGTAGCTGTCTTGTTACCTATTTGAAAGAGTCAGGAATACAACCCGTAAGTATACCAAGTTTCAATATCTTCTAGGTGAGCCTACCTATCTCTACCATCTACAATGTTTTGACAAATTTCTATATCCTTTGATTATAGAAACAAGAAGACTGTCCACTCACATAGGTCCCGTGAAGCCGGCGTTCCTGTTCGACGAAATTAGTTCATGTTCAGTCTTCACAGGTAGCGCCAGCGGCAACGCCAAACAGTCATCCATGCGCTTATAACCAATCGACGCCAGATGGCACCACAGGCGCACGTCTATTAGTCTGGACACCCCGTTTCTACAGTCAGTGCTATAACATGGATATTTTATTATAGATAAAGAAAAAAATGTATTAAGTAGGCTCCAGAAATAAATAAAACGCCGGAATGAGACATCAAGCGTTGAGTCAACTTTTGAAAAGTTAACTGTAGGATACACCCGATCACAGATATGAAATAATCAGAGGTCGCATCCAATAGTGCGAGTTTATGTGTATGACGTGACAGTAGAAATCTATTTTATATTTCTCACAGGCTAGTTTTCTTTGAATAGTTCCTGAAAAGGACAACCTAAAGACTCTTCACAATAAGCTGTTAGTTGCTTTAACAATGCTGAAAAGAAATGCAGATCAGTTTGAATAAACTTGCCATATTCAAAAAGATGTGTAGCTTGTCAAAATCACCAACCTGTTAGTAGAGCCCCCCCCCTCACTCCAACACCCAACTTTACAATCCCCCCTCCATTATTAATAGGACGTAAATCATATTCCCTGTAGACATTTTCCAACGAATTTAAATTAAATCTATAGAGTATAAAAGTTGTAATACATAATTTATTTTATACTTCATCTTTATTTAGCTGTACGTTTATACTTACTACCACAGAATATATGTCTATATTCTGTGTTACTACAATGGTTGAAATTTAATCTATGCATATGTTGTAAATTTCTCAATTTCATTATTGTATGAATCTGATTATAAAATACAACAGCATGCTATTCAATAATTAAAAAAAAAAATTTTATGGTTAAAGTGTAACCACAGCAACTATATTTTGAAAACAATTAAATGCGTTATTTTGAGCTGAATGAGAGACAATTTGTAAAGTAAGACCTATTATAATTTACTATCCTTGTGTACTCGTAAAATTAAAAATAGAGATAAGCAAAATCACCACATACGAGAAAACAATTCTACTACAGTAATAATTAGAACATAAAACAGTAGTAAAATGTTTTATGTAGTTTACATAACTGCACACTACCTTTCCCTACTTAGGGCCTACTTATACACTCAGTTATCACTCGTATATTCTGAATGACTCTCGATTAATATAATATTACCAAATATATATTACTGAAATTTAATTTAAATAAATAGATGGAATAATAATGTAGCTACTAATGAACTAAACCAAAATAATTAAAGTTTAGTTCCTTAATCGTAAAAATTAATTTTTACGATAGGAATGTAAAAATAATATTTAATTTGAATCACAATTATTTTTTTACTAATATAATGTTATCATAACATGTTGGTTAATACATCTAAAAGTTGACGGGAACATCCAGCAAATTTTAGAATTTGTTGACTTGCATGTCTCTTTGGATGTTTTCTACTTTCATGATTTTAAATTGAATATTTAACTAGCATAAATATATTATTGGACAGTTATATAGCCGTCTGTTATGTCTTTGTCTTAGTACCTTCATCCGTAATTAAGGCGTGAAAGTAATTTTATGAAAATTAAAATATAAATTATTATAAGTTGATTGACGAGGTTTTGTATTTTGTCTTAAAACGGAACAGTCGTTTCACAGCGCGACCGTGAAACTAAACCGACAAAGAAAAAAAAACAGCTATGAGGTAGGAGATCAAATTTATCACCTTTTTTATCTTTAACGTTATTAGTTCAGACTAAAAACTATAAAATGATTATCAGAATTTGTTCCAAAAATATAACAATTATAATTTTGTTTATTATTTTTACTTTTACTTCTTAAAATCTGTGTTTTGGTCCTAAGTGGTATTATTGACTAAAGAAAAAGACTCTCCAAGACAATGCATTTGCTGAAGACGCGTGCGTGTGCTGCCATTTAACAACTACCGGTTCCAAATAAGCACTCGCGCCACTATTTAACGTACTGGTGGCTCTGTTTTGAGTCACGTGTTACATTTTTACATATGAGACGCTGAAACAACTTTGTGCGTATTTTCAGTGTGAGTCGGATAGAGACAGAGAGAGGGAGACGGCTGGCGCTACCTGAGAAAACCGAACATGAACTAGTTTAACTGTATACGAAATCCGGCCTCACGGGACCTAACTGAACGTAAAATGTTTTTTTTCTTTAGTCAATAATGGTATCAAAATAGTTTATTTCACTTTTTAAAGTATTTTCTGTCAAAATAACATATTATTGGCTATCCATTGTATACGTTCAGCTGTTACTAAATATCTAACTATCTTTCACTATAGTAGTTGAAAGTCGTTGTCCCATTTATGCCTCAGGTGTGATACTTTGACCATGTGTCTGCAGTTATTTTTATAACAAGAGTCAAGGACTTGGCTGGTACAAGTGTGTCACGATCCACTTGTGTGCTAATTATATTGGCAGAACTGCAGGCTACACAAATACTGGCTGTCACAAACCCATAATTTGTGCAGAGTCGAAAATTTTGGGGGAAGTATAATATAAGAGTGGTAATAGACCAGTATCCAAATATAAGGAAAGAAAAAACGGCAGCAATGTGAGCCCCTTCGCAAAAAAAAAAATTAGATTCTTTTTAGCTAAATTACTTTAATTTTGACCCCTCCCCCAATACACGTGGTGTCCGGACAATTCGTCCCACGACATTTCGTCCCCCAAGAAAAATGCGGACATTTCGTCCCACTTTGTGGAACGGCTACCTGGGTAGGGTTTGATAAATAGTCTCCAAATATTTCTAAACGGACACTTCGTCCCACCTGAGAGAAGGGTGTAAAAAGGTTACGTTAGGTTAGGTTAGATTAGGTTAGGTTAGGTTAGGTTAGGTTAGGTTAGGTTAGGTTAGGTTCTCTCAGGGTGGGACGAAGTGTCCGTTTAGAAATATTTGGAGACTAATTACCAAACCCGACCCAGGTAGACACTCCACAGAGTGGGACGGAATGTCCGCATTTTTTTTTTGGGACGAAATGTCCGTGGGACGAATTGTCCTGTAATCATACACGTACGGTGGTATTGGCTATAAAGAAATCAATGCTTTATTTAATTTCGTCACTATTAAGGTACATATTGTAAACAGCCTATATGAGGGGTTTATAAGTGCGATGCGTGAGATAATGAATATATGTTTATTCACTGGTGAAGATGAACATGTGTAGTCATAGTTACAATCTAAGGTCAAATGTTCCTTATAACGCACCATTTTATTAGTAGCTCAAAATCCAAGACAACTAAGGGACTTTCAGCTCTACGTGGAATCTGGAGCAAGTTGTATTGGTCTGATTTTCAGCTAACTCACAAGCCTGATACTTAGTTCAGTTCTCTTCCCTACAAAACATCCTGACCTGACTACTTCCAAACACGGACACTCCAAACTTCAATAGCAGTGCTCATCTCAATGGCAACCATTTAGCGGAGACCGTGTCGGTATTAAGAGGACCGAGCACAGAACTACCTACAATTTCAACGACAATACTTCGTCCCCAAGTACCTGGATTACAGCACTGCGCCACTAGTGAAGTAAAAACATACCGTGTAGAGCATAAAAATCAAGTTAACTACTAAGGAAAGAAAGGCGGAGGAGTGGGGTAAGGGGGCTTTGGGGCGAAGTCTAGTAACAAAAAGGCTGACGTGAAGGTTTAAGTGATTGTTACTACAAAGTATTAACAATGAATTCAAGATAACAATATCTTGAATTCATTGTTAACTATTCTGACATTAATGATCTCTTGGAACAGAAAAGCTAGTATGTTTTACCTTAATTGTTTATGTAATAAGATCCATAAATGGTCACGTGTTAATAGAAAAGTAGGTTGAACTGATAAGAGATATCTAACGTTCCTTTGTTCTGTAGTTCCTCCCCCTCATAATCTGTTCTTATTGTAAAATGTAGAACACGAATGCATAAGCATTTGACACAAATACATAATTAAGTTTTTAATTCTCTGTTCAGAAAATGTTAACAAAGAAATTATTACTGATTAATATCCCTATTAAAATAATTGAAGCAGTTTTTTGTAGTTTAAATTAGGAACAATTTTAACGGTTGAGCTGTCAAAAGAACCCCTTTATTCGTAGTTGTGCAATAACGTCTTAATTATTCGACATTTTAAACCCAGAAGGGCACGGGAAGCCCTCAAAGTACATTTTAAGGCCATACGAATAATGTATCATTCTTCAAGCTCGTTTCTTACTGGATGGATATATAATATAATGTTATAAGATTAACAAACACTCCAGTAAATAAATTTTTTTATTTTGTAAGGCCTTTCGGTAACAAAGTTACCATCTTCAGATAACCAAACTAAAACCAAACTAAATTTTACATTGTTTACATTCGATTGATTTAAAAAAATCACATGATAAAATAAAAATAAAATTAAATAAGAAAATAATAAAAATGGTATAGATTTAAAATAATAGTGGTGAATTTTCAAATGTTCCTGGTTCGTTATTAACTAGAATTTCTTTGAATTTTTTTATATATAAGCTTTCAAAGCATCTAATTGATCTTTATTTTGGACTTCTTTTAGTAAATTACATTTTGTAAAATTATGGTTGAAATTGATGAAGTGTTTTGCTATCACTGATTTTTCTTCTTGATAATTTTTAAAATGATATTTTTGTTCTTTTAATCTTGTTGAAATTTCTCTATTCGTTTGACCAATATATTTTTTATTGCAATTGTCACATTCAATTTCATAAATTTCAGACTTTTCTTCATTTTTAATTTTGTCCTTTGGATTTCTAAGTAAATATTTTAATTTTGATGTACATTTTTTTTTTAAATCAATCAAATGTAAACAATCTAAAATTTAGTTTGGTTGTCTGAAGATGGTAACTTTGTTACCGAAAGGCCTTACAAAATAAAAAAAATTTATTTACTGCAGTGTTTGTTACATCTTATAACATTAAACCATACGAATAACATGATATTTAAATTAATTAAAACAGCTGTTCAAGTGTAAATAATGATCTTCATCTTTCTTACTATTATATAAAAATCTAATGGTGTCTTTCTGTCTATGTGTGTATTACTCAATCACGCAAACAATACTGAACCCGTTCATCTGAAATTTTGCATGGACATTCTTAGGGTCTTTGGTTAACACAAAGGCCTATCTTTATTTTGAAATTCCATCTGAGCAACACCTCCGGGGCTCTAAGAAGTATCAATGCAACCCCTATGGCAATACCAATTTGACAATTAATTGTTTATAATAGTTTCATTAATCAGCTGTTGGAATAAATAAACACCTTACATTGTTCTTTTTTTTCTTTTTTTTTTTAACAATTTTATTAACCGTTCAGCAAGTTACAAAATGCTATACAGGCTAAGGTAGAATTAAGTGACAGAAAATGTTAGAAAAAGATAATAACAGAGAACTATAAATATTGAGGTCAGCTATTCGGCACCTCAGGAACAGAGTTCAAAATGTTTGATATTAAACTTCCTTGATTAAAGCATGTTTATGGTAGTTCAAAAATGTCTTGAGGTAGCCTTGGTTTTAGGCGGAGCGTCCTGATGTTGGTCGGATGTCCTATGTTGAAGTGTTGTACACCACTTACAGATGGAAGTTTCTTAAATAATTGTTGAGTCGAAGTTTTAATGAACTGATGAACGGGAACAATTCCAAGTTCATGATGAATCTGGGTATTACGCACATACCAAGGGTACTTCAGTATGAGTCGTAAAACTTTGTTTTGAAATACCTGCAGTTTCTTTAATGTTCTTTCTGAGGCAGTACCCCAAACTTGACAGCCGTACAACAAAAGTGGTCGTAGAATAGTTTTGTAAATAAGAAGGCCGTTTTTTACAGACAGAGATGATTTCTTGTTTATTAATGGAAATAATTTTGACAGTCTTCCATAAGCAAGGTTAAGTTTCTTATTTATGTGGAATTTCCAATTTAGTTTACGATCAAAATAAACACCTAAATATTTTATTGCTTGATCGGTAGGGTTCCAGGGTATTTCTTCATTTAAAATTGTGATATTTTGAGGTTCTAAAGGCCGACATAGAGTGAAAATCTTTGCCTCGCTTTTGGTCGGGTTGATAGCTATCCTCCATTTTGAAAACCAAGTAACTACGCATTCCAAAGACTCTTGTACTCTCATGGTTGCAGTTTCAATGTCATGATGACTAGAGTAAATAAGAGTATCATCAGCAAATGTAGCAATTTTGGCATTATTTGACGTAGGCAAATCGGATGTGTATATGTTAAATAGAAGAGGAGATAAAATTGCACCTTGGGGTACTCCAGCATTAACAGGTCTTACCGTAGATAGAACACCACCAATTTTGACTGAAAATGTCCTATCTTTGAGGAAACTTCTTATAATTTTGAACATATAACAAGGGATCCCAGATTCTCTTAATTTAAACAATAAACCGTCGTGCCAAACACGATCAAACGCTTGAGCTATGTCTAAAAATACGGCAGTAGTGTGATTTTTGTTATCAAAGCCCTGAATAATGTCTTCTGATACCCTTAACAGCTGGTGATTAGTAGAATGATGAGAACGAAATCCAAATTGGTGTGGTGGGATAAGAGAGGTAGTACTTACAAAAGCATCTAAGCGACTTTTAATAATTTTCTCAAATAATTTTGAAAGCGTGGGGAGAAGACTTATTGGACGGTAACTACTTACTTGAGATGAAGGCTTTCCAGGTTTGTGGATCACAATGATTTGTGAATGTTTCCATGATGTCGGGAAATATGAAATGCTAAAGCAAGCGTTGAAGAGGGATGCAAGGAAAGCAAGCCCTCTACGAGGCAAGTTACACAGTACTATGTTAGGTATCCCATCATGACCAGGAGACTTTTTTGTTTTTAACGACTTCAAATGGTGAGAAATTTCAGATGGAGAAGTGTATTTCACTGGAAGTTCTACAGTATGCCATGCTGAAGAAATCACTGAGGTAACATGATCAGAAAATTCCATATCTTGGATGTCTTCGTTTGGGCGGAATGTTGATTGATAAAAATCAGCTAACACATTGGCTTTTTCTGTCTTGCTGTTGTACACACACCCATTATTTGTCAAGCTAGGGATCGGGGTGTTTTCCTTTAGGATACGTTTTGTAGCCAACCATAAGGAATTGTTGTCAGTAGGAGATAGATTAGACAAATATTTGTTGTATGACTCGTATCGAAAGCGGTCTAATTCCCATTTAACGCGCCTGTTTAATTGATTATACCTCCTACGTAAAGCAGGATTTCTTTGTAGTTGCCACAATCTTCTGCATTTGTTCTTCAGCCTGATAAGCGATAGAATATACTTCGGAGTTGGAGAATGAGTTCTTGCAGGCTGAAACGGGCGACTCGTTGCTTTATCTATCGAAACCCTAATAGAGTCCAAAAATGTATTGATAGCGTCATCTATCTGTGCTGGAGTCGAAAGATGTTGCAATGGATCAAAATGATCTTGAAATGCTTCTTGAAATGTGTTCCAGTCTACCGCCCCTTTGATTAATTTGTCATTAACGGGCTCAAGTACAGGCGGATCGTTAAAAGATATTAAGACTGGTAGATGGTCAGAATCGAGATCAATAATAGGGGTCATGTGTGTTGGATAAGGAACATTTTTTAATATACCAATGTCTAATATATCTGGTCTAACATTAGGATTGTAGGAATAATGTGTTGGTTCACTAGGGGCTACCACCGTAAGATTAGTGTCTAACGTTGCTGCTAGCAGCCTTCTGCCATTAGGATTGGTTACCTTACAGCCCCAAGCTTCATGTTTGCAATTTAGATCTCCTAGTAGAATAGTAGGAGTATTATCTTGAAAGAGATTGTCAATGTATAATTTTGAAAATTTGTACCGTGGAGCATGGTAGGCAGAATATAAAACTAATTCATCGTTCTTTGTTTGTATTTTAATTCCAATTATTTCTAAATTTCCAATTTGTGGCAAATATAATGAATGGTGATATATATGTCTTTTGATCAGTATGGCTACACCGCCTGATGCCCTTGGTGAATCTCTGTCAGCTCTGTATAAAACGTAACCAGGAATTACGAATTTTTCGGTTGATATCAAATGTGTCTCTGTAACACAGGCAATGTCAACTTTATTTTGAGCAAGAAATACAATAAATGAAGAGCGTTTTACCTTCAAACCGTTTGCATTCCAATTTAGTATATTTAAATTATGAACGGCTTGTAAGTTAAAAACCATTATTAAAAATCGATGATATTAACTCTGAAATGAATGATTTAATTTGAGGAATATAAGGCTTAATTAGTGTTAATAAAGAATTAAATATTGGATGGAGGGAGTCATTTTCTGGTTGAACATGGCTTGAGTCAGTCATATTATTTACAGGACGTTTAGGCTGTGCACCGTTGACAACGCTAGCATAGTTGACATGTGGTGAGCGTGTATTATCACCCATTTGGTTTTTTGTAGTCAGAGCTCCTTCATTTGTTTTCAGCGGAGGAAAATTACTAAAAGTCGCATTAAATGTCTCAACATTTTGAGTATTTTCTGATGTGAGAATATTTTTATTTTGTTTGGAACGTGATTTTAGGTTGAGGAAGTAGGGGCATCCCCGATAATTGGCTGTATGTGAATCACCACAGTTGACACATTGGACTGAATCTTCCTTCTTTTTGGAACACTCGGAATATAGATGGTTACCTGTGCACTTGACACATCGAGGTTGGAGTTTACAATAATTCTTAGTGTGTCCGAAGCGCTGGCAACGAGTGCACTGTGGGATGGACTTAGATTTACGTTTCAATTCAATTTGAATTTTAGAATGAAAAAGAAATTCAAGACCAAATATTTCATTTCCGATATCTGAATCTTCCAGTTCAATAGCGCAAAGAGGCATAGGATATTTGTCTTTGTTGAATAGCCGTGAGACTTTTAACACTGGGTAGTGTTTAGACTTTAGCTCATCGTATATCTCTTCGTCAGATAAGGAAAGAGGAATGTTCCTCATGATTACAGAAAGTCGCTTGTTATCAGGAGGGCAAAAGGAATGATATGGCACATTCACACTATCAAAATGCGCTGTCAATGCGCGGAAGTCGTCAGAGGTGGAAACGTTAATCTTAATAGAGGTACCTTTATTAACAGTGTAATAATCATTTTGTAAGACGTTGTCAAGGTCTGCAATCAATGCTTGGTAGTTGTTTGAGTCATGAAGGAAGATGGGTGGAATGTTTTGGGATTTAGGAGACGCAGTAATGTTATTGTCGTCGCTAGGAGTAGATATAGGTTCAAACCTATTTTGGATAACGGTTTTGTAACGTTGATTGGGAGGCTGGATACGAGATGAGGACGATTTGGATTTTCTATTTTTTACAGGTTCAAAGTCATTTATTGATAGGTTACCGGAATCAGTGTTACTTAAATCCATGGAATCAACTTTTACGTAATTAATTGGATCAGTTACAAACTTTTTACTTGGTGGATTAATGTTGTCTTCTAGCGTGTGCTTTCCATTGTTGTTCCCAGTAGTCACTCGAGGCATTGTAGATGCATAATTATGGTCTAACGATGAGGTTAGGATTGCTGGTCTTAAAACTAATGATGTTGTGTTCATTTAAATTGAAGTTCGTTTATATATAACAGAAATCAAAATTCGTAAATGAAACAAATTAATTAGTTAAAACGGTAAACAAGAAACAATATTATACTAAACTATTTAAAAAATCACGCACATAAAAAGAAATAAACTTCACTGTAAGATCACAAAACAGCTGTCCTCTTACATTGTTCTGAAGTAAATACCGGGCCAAACCTAACCACAACCACGGTAACTAGAAAAGACGGTATCACGACGAGGCTGCACGTCACATGGGCGAAATCACGTTAACTAAAAACATACGGTAGGTATGAATACCTCTGTACGCGTATGGGTGGGCGGTTTGGTAAATACCAATGTACGTGCATGGGTAGGCGGTTGGGTCATTACCACTTTACGTGTAGTTGTGGGCGGGTGGGTCATAATCTTGTGGCTGCTGGCATATACTATGATATACTATGTATATATTATGATTTGTCATAGTATATACATTATATAAACTAAGAAACGATTATACGATCTCTTTTTTTATTTGTAAAAAGCCGGACAAATTACAAAAACTACTATATAAAGTAAAATCAATGTATAGTATACATAAAATCAATGTATCTATGTATAGTAAAATCAATAGTATCACGCACATTTCCTCCCATTACTTTCCACTCAGCATGACGTCACATGGGCGAAGTGGCAGCTTTATAGACATGTGTGGACAGTTCCGTTTGTTATAATTTATTTTTTAATAAGTTTTAATTTAAATTAGACTTGACATTTTTGATTCGGTATAAGCAGACATATTTTGTAATAATTGTACCTAAACAATTAATTATTTTATATTTCATGAATTACAAAAATACTAAAATTATATTTTAAAATACCTTACGTACATTATAACATAAATCTTCCAAGAGATTATGAGAAGATATTCGGAAAACATTTTATTTCATCATTTAAATTTTTATATAATATTTGCTGAGTGCTATTTTCTATTTGGAATTAATTTTCTTGATCAATGTAACAATTACAGTAACATGTACGGTATAAGCAATCATACCTAAAATTAATAAATAAAACACTGAAGTTAAGAACTTGTGTAACAGAGCATATTACAATTGTCGTGTGTATTCACGTGATTTTTATTAAACTTGTTTGCTGAAGCTACAGTTCCATAGATAAACTCAGCAGCTTTACAGACATTTTGTCTTTCAGTAACTGCTACAAGAAGATGGATTATTTTCAATTTATGAGTATATTTTAGGTCTCCTTCTTGATAGTTCAGAAGTTTTTAAAGAACAAATTTCTTAATTATTTTTCCATCTTTAGTGCAAAATGTACATCACTAAAAAACCCACACACGGCTTTCTTCATCACTTTGATTCGTAAAACGAATTGAGTCCACTCCTACTTTTAAATCATTAAACAATCTCCTATTAGAGCCTTCCATGTCACAAGATGAACATGAAAGTCAACTTTTTTCGACTTGCTTATGTATCATGTAGCAGATGTTCTCTTATTGCTTTGTCAAAGTCGTAAAATACTGGCTGCCTCCATTTTCCAACCAAATTTCTTACAACTACTTGGACGTTGTTATGGGGTCCTATAAAATTTGATCGTCAATCATAGCCTTCTATCATAGCACAATTCTGGTTATAACTTGATCTCATAATAAGATAAAACGATTTTATTTTCAAAATCAGAAAATACAGGTGCATGGACTTTTAAAATGTTAATGCTTATCTCAATAAATCCATGTGTTAATTGTATTTACCACAAACGACGTTTGATTGTTATTTCACTTAGAAAAGGGCATTTCATAACAGCCCATACAAAATTTAAACATTTTAGAGATAATCAACGTAATGTCACCGCTTTAGATATGTCTTCCATAACCAGCTGCTACATTTTCCAATAGTATTATCTTCTTCTGATATTCTTAAAACATGTTTTCAAAATTTCATAACTAAAACGTTAATTTTTGTTTTCGCTACCAGCAATTGTAGTTCCTGTGCCATTTCATAGAATCGTTGTTTTATAATTACATTTTCTCGTTTAAAAAACATTATAATTCTTTCTTTACTGCTGAACAGTTTTCGAGATGTAATAATATGAGTACTATGGTATTTTTACAGTCCTCATACACACGCAGATGGAAGTTCCGAATTTCGGTTTTTTTCTGTTTCGTGCAGAAGGAATTGACGATTTTTTCCTTTCACGAGTCTTAGCTTTTATTTCTTTCGCTAGAATTTGTAACAAGGTCCATTTTTTATGTTAATATATTTAACTGACCATAGTTTTCTGTTTTATATTTAAAGTCTCACGCTTAAAATCTATCTGAAAATCATTTTCATCAACTGTTTAGAACTACGAGCATTGTCAGCCTTCATGCACGTATTTAGGCATTACGCATACATTTTCCCTTTGTTATATTGTCTTTCACTAGTTCGACAACCAGAACTACACGCCAAGGCACAGTTGTTGTCCTATATTAAATATTATAATCAACATTACCGCATAACAGATTACTAAATATTCAAGCATTGCAACAAATTAAGTTTGACGTAAATGTTAAAAAGTTTCAAGTTATAAAACCGGCAACTGTTCAATACGGCATAATAATTATTATACTATAATACATTTTGTAATGAAGATAACGCAACAAACTATAAATAATTATATGACACCAAACATGGTAACAAATTCAGTATAACATAAAGTTTTGGTGGAATGGAATGAATGCACTTTCTGGCAGCAAACCAGCTTTTCGCCAATGTGATGTCACTGTCACCTCATTTACTGCGCAGGCTCGCCGTGATACCTACCGATGTTCTATTTACCGTGAGCGAAATCACCTGGTTTGATTATTCGATAAAATACTGGTAACTAAATCTACCAATCGCATGGAAGCATTCAGCTGAATAGTAGGCTAGTTATTTACCAGTTATCAGCTGGAATTGTAAACTATGGGAATTAGAACAGTATTTTTGTGTGTTGTTGTCATTTCGCCCATGTGACGTCATAGTAGATGTGCGTGATACCTACCAGGGTATTATTCTAGTTACCGTAATACTTATTGTTTTCTTTACTAGGAGTACCGTGACCACAACGCACTTTTGCATTATACAGATGCCAGTAGGTACACGTTTTGTATTACTGAATGCAATATCACAATATAAATCAACATAAACCACGTACGAAGGACTGGTACTGTGCTAGTACAATATAAAGTTTTTTATATAGAAAGGGTATGTTTCTAATCAGTGGAAGTTTGATATAAACCGTATACAAACGAATAGTGTCTGTCAGTGTCTCAGTCAGTTTGTCTATTATACATTACTACACCGTTAATTCAGTTATTATGACACTTTGTAAAGTTATGTGCTTATTCTCAGGAAAGGATTTAACATTGTTTTGTGACGAAACACCCCGTTGGCCTTTAACGTTTCAATGATAATCTTATGGAGTTATTATATTTAATTAATCATCAGCTGCTAATTAAAAATAGATCAAAAGAAAACTTTTAAAATAGACTTAGTAATAACATTGGGTATTTATATTAATAAATAGGTAGCAACGCAAGTGCAGTGGATAAACTACTGTAAATAAATATACATAGTATGGTTTTACTTGATATAGTGTACCTACTAACATTTGTAGCTATAGTTATAGACCAAGGCCGAGTTGTCACAAGCGCAGCGAGCGATCGGGTTGGCACGCGAAGCGAGCAGGGGCGTCCTGTTGTAGGAATACTAATTTGTTGGACAAAGGAAGAACAATTTTACACGTTCATTCCATGTTTCATAAGTCGGAACCAGTTACATGCGTGGGATTGCAGATAATGCGCTTACATTTAACAATGCAGTTATGTTAAAGCGCTATCACTCAAGGCAAGACATTACTAATGTGCAAATATTAGAGTAGAAAGAATTGCGCACTTGATACTACTATCCAGCAAGTACAAATTTGCAAACATATTCACCGGAGGGACGGTGGCGGGCTGTCCCGGATCTCGATTTTAGTGAGAATTTCAGAACCACGTTAAAATCTTCAAACATTCGTAAATTTTAACGTATATGTTATTTATAGATTCATATGTCTGAAATTACTAGAATAGTTTCGTTTACCACCAATTATATCGTGAAAAAGTCAGGGCTTGAGGAATTATTTTTATTGGATTCTCTAACAATTAAGGTCGTACTGTCCCTGGAATGTGGTTCTTTCAAGAGAGCTAAAACCTGACCTTGTGAAAACCGACGTTCGCCATGCAATGTGTGTTTATTTTACTGCATGTTGGTTAATGTTCTGCTATGTTATGGTCAAATGGTGTAACCATGTATGGATGGTTGCGGCCGTGCTGCGGTTATTGTAAGTTTAGTGCACATAATTAAACTTATCCTTTCTATACAGGATCCTTCCGAAATTAGAACGATTTTAAGTACGTGTATCCAAATTTTTAACGTAAAAAATTATATACAATAAGCAGACAATTACAATCTTTCTGCATACATAGTGGATGCAACTGATACTGGGCGTTTGATTTTTTTTACTTTCTCCATATGCGTTAGCATAGCGAAAGTACTGTGATCGTAAAAAAAATCTTTTTTTACAAGTTGGTCTAAAAGTCCATTTTAGAGTCCTCTAAACCCAAAAAAGTGGTGTTTTCGAAACATATTTTGGCGTCTGACTGTGTGTGTGTGCAGTTCGCTGGAGAACAAACCGATGGATCAATTTTTATGAAATTTGTATGTAGGTGTATTTAGCCAATATTTCCTGACAATTTTTTTACTTTATTGAAATTTTAGTTTTTTATGGACCAAAATCGTTAAAAATGGATTTTTCTCAAACGATTTTGATTAAATGTTCAGGAAAAATGTGAATTACAATTTAAAATATTTTAGTAAAAACAACATGTCTCTTTTTTGTTTTGCTAATTTTTTAATTATGGAAAAAAAACATTTTTGGGAATCAACCTGGTAATTTTCAATTTTGATTTTTGTGTGTGTTTAATATAGGGGAATCTTTGTGCCAATTCTTTGGAACCATTTATTTAACCTTATTTTTCTTATGTAATATTGATTTTTAATTTAAATGTGAAAAGCTCAATTTCACATTCCTTACTGCTGTGACCTGTGACATAGTTTAAAATTACTCCCGAGCGTTAATGTAGATCATTGAGCGTGCACGAGTTGGTTGTGTTGACAACAGGACGGTCTAAATAAAGCCGTAATTAACCGTGACAGGTTAGACTCCAATATCCTGGACCTTAGGTGGCCGGCAATTTACCTGTTTTCCCCGTCCTGCCGTGGGGGGAGTGTCCCAGTACGAAGGTCAGGGAAGTAATAAACAATATTACTAAATATCACAATAAGGAGCAGAAATGGTGGTCTCTGTGTTGTATGAGATTGTACATATAAATGATTACCCAACTCAGCGATAAAACTGCTTTAGTAATATTGTTTAGTCTATATTATTAATAAACTTTACTAAGAATAATGAGTTAAAAATTGTCCTTTATGTCTATTGAATAATTAATAGTTTAAATATTATAATGTATAAAATATATTGTATATGTATGGAAAAATAAATTATTATTATAATTAATTTTAATATTATGCCTATACAGGGCGGAAAAATATGGAAATACTCTCACAACTTTTGTATGACTTATTTTGTAAAAGTGAAATCTTGTACATGATCATGGTTACAAAGAATAAACATTTTGATGTCATAAGCGACATTCAAACTTTTCTAAGGGACAGCCCACGAGGATTTGAACGAAAATCTTAAACGTGTGCCTAGGTCGAGTTTTGTATGAAATGAAAGGTCTATTCAAGAGAAATTAATTGCTGCAAACGGTTTCAAGTAAATTATTCTGATCAAAAATGATACTTCATGAAACACAATTATTAGTCAAACAAATTAAGTTATCTATGAAAAAGAATAACGTTGTTGTAAAAACGTTTCGAAGTTTGTTCTACTTTGTACATAATATTAATATTATATATAAGAAACCTCAAACAATAAAAAAAAAATACTAATCTCTGTGCAAATACAAAGAAGTTTCGTATCTCTACCAGTAGATTTTGGTTATGCGTCCTATAAGAACATAATTTAGAACTATACTTTGAAATATATAATAAGTTATATGATACAAGCTAATTTCTCTGCATTATTAAAAACTACAGTGTGTGACTAGATATAATTTTAAAATCCAGTACCTGAACTTGTGAAATAACATGCCTATATTATCACTGGCGTTATGCGTCATGTACAGTCTGTACTGATAAACGTTGCGACGTAGGCAACTCCTCCAAGAACTCATACATAACCAAGTTTGGCCGGCACAAGCAAAAGTCAGCACGGAGGTATACGGAAAACCAATATCTTAAGTTGTGAAACAACATGCCTATATTAACACTGGCGTTATACGTCATGTACAGTCATTGCTGATAATCGTTGCATGTAGGCAGCTCCTCCAAGAACTCATACATAAACATAACCAAGTTTGGCCAGAACCAGGAACAGTTGCCACGGAGGGAACCCCAGTGGCCTGTGCTTCCCCAGTTTAGTCTTGCAAGAGCTTGCTGTGGCCAGGCAGTTTGCCAATAAGTTGTCAAGACATGTACAAGTCATGGGCTGTAATGCTAAACCGAGACCAGCATTAAACATGAATCAGGAAAAACCTCACCGTCATCACCTAAGATTTAACATGTGTGCCTGCAGACAAGTCTAGACCTGTCTAGTGATCGTTATATAGTAATTAAATGTCATATGTTCTACCATATAGGTTATAATATGGTGTTAAATTGAACAACAAAGGTCATCGATTGCTTGTGATAACTATACTATTATAATAGCTATTTTTGACTCTTCCGAATTCATTCAATAATAAATTTATGACAGAAAATGGTTATAATATAATTTGTTCGAAGTGCGTACTTAATTGTGTTGGTATGTGTATAAAGTATTCGCAAGGTCACGGTTAAAGCATTGACCTACAGACGATCTGTGGTTATAGTTACCAGTTCTGTCAATTTTGAATTCTGATTGAACAAAACCAGTTTAAACCTTCATAATAAGGTTAAAATAGATTTGAAGCCTTGTAAATATATGTAAAATATATATGGTCTTAATCGTTGTTGTGAATTTAATAGCCACACCCCACCACAAAAAACCCCTCTCTACTGGAAATCACGTCGTAGTTTAGACGAAAGTCTAAAAGTGTTGTAAGTATATCAACATTTCTTTAACGCGTTGGAGGCCAGCTGCTTAAATGAATGTATATACGCATTGGAATCGGATAACTGAGATGCAAGCTGTGTCACTGGCCCACAGGTGATACAGACAGTTACGTATATACGCACGCACTTATCCAGCACGTTCAGGCACGGAGAGAATAGTTGGAGAAGAATTCGATCCAGCATTGTTTGATAGTTGAAGGATGATTATATGGGCATGACGGATAAGTGTGCGGGCCTTTCCAGCAGCTTCCAGCACAAACTAGCAGTAATCCGGCTTTTAGGGCTCGGCTGCATTCATTTATTGTTGTACAGTCTGCTGAGTACACAACTCAGTCGTGGTTGTGACAGATAGACAGAAATCTTACTTAATACAGCTGGACAAGTGCGACTTGTTGTTTGCATGAAGGTGCTGGAAGATGCTGTGCAGTGCAGGACAAGCGCGCGAACCTTGAGTCGTGGAATGAATGCCGATTCGACCAGCCACTATCTTCAGTTTGTTAATAACCGTTAACCGTCATTTTACAGCCAGGTGTTTACTGCTGACGGCACGTAAACCATTGCTAAAGACGTGGACACGAATTTACTTCTGTTTAACACATCATTTGTTTACCAAACTACAACTTGACGAGTCTGCAGAGATAGTCGCCATATTGGATTTATATCCATAAGAGCAATGTTACATATGGTCCAGCACTGTGACTTAAGAGTCTTTCAGAGGATGTCCGCCATGTTGGTTTTAATCCCATAAGAATAGTGGTATTTTCGAACCGGACATACGATCGCGCGTATCCAAACTAAACAGTTATTTTTAAGCGGATTTTTCCAAACAAATTGCATTTGATCAAGAATGAAATTGCGCGTTGGAATTGCTTTGCTGATTCCTAGTTAGTTTTATAGAAAAAATATATACCTACATTTATTTTGCAGTTTTTATTTTATCCTATTTTTTTAAACTGGGCGTATGTAATCAAAATATCAAAAGCAACCCCAATGGGCAATATGATAACGTCTAAAATGACAACTCATACATACATGTTGGCCAAGAAATAACGAAAAATATAGATTTTGATTTTATTTTACCAGTTAAAAAATACTTAAAATCGGGTGACACCACTAAATTCCACATTTAACTTTATTTTTCCCATAGTATAATTTGTACCTGATTATGATTAAAATGTATGAACAGGTTGTTATCAATGGGCATTTACTGGATGATACAACAAGCACAACTGCTCTGTTTGTTAGGTTACTGTGATTCCTGTATAGTTCCAGAAAGCCTTCCAAACTTCCTCTGATGCCGAAGGCAGTGACATCTCAACTTTGGGAGTGTGTCAAGGTCGCGGCAAGGTTATCCTCGGGCAGGTTGGACAGGTTACGTGTGTTTATTTATACATTGTAACATAGAAAGCCGATGGATGTATTGGATAAGATCTGTGAATTATAAATCATGGAACATGAATAAAAAGAATAATACTTTTCTTCTTATTATCATCATCATCATTTTATTTTTTCAGTCCGATAATTTTTATATTTTTTCTTAACTACTTGAGTCATCCTGTTTTATGAAATTACTGAAATTAGTTCGTATTAACTAATTTGAGGTTTAGTGTACGAGAGGACTTGTATGTAACAATTTCTCTTCTTAAATAAAGAGTATTTTCATTTTATTTCAAGGCCTGTAAAAATTATATGGAAAGTAACCTACACTTTTGTTTTGTTACAAAAGTAAGGTTTCGTTAGGTTGTCTATGGTTCGTATCATGACTTGATCGTAACCTTATATTTCACACTTAGGAATCTAGCGTGAGTGACAAGTCTCATTGATTTTATATAAACACAACATATATAATATGGTATATTATAACACATAGTATGTATATGCCGGGTGTTCAAAAAGTCTGGAAACCTCTTCATATTTGTTATATTAATAAACCCAGAACAGAGAAATTACATCGATCATTAGTGATATTTCCAATCCCTCCACACTCTACCTGTGAGATTCTTAAAGGTAAAACATAAAACAACCAACGCAGTTGAGTATTCATCTCTACCTCTTTAACTCCCCAACGTAAAGTTAACAAACTTTGAGAGGCTGCTATTTCCAAACGAATAATCCTTTTCCAGTCGGGGTTGCGGCAATGTGTTCCTCTAACAACGACCTTTAAAATGAGGCATAACTCGACCTAAGCTTACATTTAAGATTTTTCAAATTTCCTCCAAAAGACGTACCCCCAAAAAAGGACAATTAAAATGGCCAAAAAAGTCGGTAACTACAGTGAGGGCGTAATCCTAGGGTTTCACTGTCTTGTGTTTATTAATATAATAAATATTAAGGGGTTTCCAGAATTGTTGAACACCCTGTATGATAACACTAATCAAGTTACTGGCACACATGTTCCTGAAAGATAAGATCTCTACTGTAACATACAGAGTGGAAAATAAGTCTTGATGTAACTTAATATTGTCTCAACCGTTCCAGATGAAGCACTGAAACTCAGCACAGAAAAACAGGATATAAAATTGTACTTTTTTGCGTAACTGTGTAATTGGTATTCCCTCCTGGGGACGGGCCATTTGGAGTATAAAGAAATTCTGTAATAAAAGCATATGTAATTATGCATATAAAATTGAAGGGCCTTATTAATATAATACAATATCAACAATCTCATCTCCAATGGACGACAAGTTAGAAATGACATCTATTCGAAGTGTGTAATTTGATTGTAATTGGCTAAGCATTGTTAAGTTGTGGAATGGTTAAATGATCATTCAACCACTTTAGGTACCGAACCGAAAAGCTTTATTGTGTTTGTAGATCACAACATCTACCAATAAGACATATCAAGTGGCTGCTCCAATTTCTGGTGGATGGTCCACTAAGAGTAAGAAGAAAGTTTTTAATTAAGTCGAAGGTTAAATTTACACCATGTTGAACGCGTCTTTTATTATTACACAACTGCGCACATTTAATGACAAAAGGATCATTCTCTGCAAAATGATAGCAAATTAATCTCAGATAATTACTGAATTTATTGAGATCATCTGAGTTGCGTGCTTTATGACCTAAGGTTCGTAAAGGGATGCTCGAGTTGCGCGCAACTACCTGCAGCCGTACCATCAACGAAATGACTGAAGTTTCCAATGTTCGAATAATAAATATTCATATTGTATTTAAATTATATACCATGAATTAAATACAAATACTAAATAGTCTATATCATATCATCAATTAAATACAATTACTAAATATAAAACAATTCACCGTGTTTGAAATGTGAAATTTAATCTTGATCATTGACATGAATAAAGTATAGCATTCAAAAAATGTATAGCCTATTATTGTAACATCTGTCCTTGACGTTTCCCTATGAAACATATTTTAAATGGTACACTAAAATTACTTTTATTTAATGAGTATACTTATTCTAAGGACATTTTAGAGGGTTTTATGCTGTTTTCATGACTTTTATAATCAATATATATCAGTCAAATTGAATTGGTTTTATAGTGCAAAAAATTCAAAACATTGGAATATTTTTAATTCTTCTCTTAAAAAATAATTATTTTATTCAGGTATCTTCATTATATAAAAGATAAAAAATGACTGCCTCGTCAATATACTTATTAATGTGTGTGACAATTCAAGGATAACGTTTAATTATCTTTCAAGATAGTATAATCAATCTTGTACAAAATATTATATTTCAGTGTCTATAAAAACTACTACAGTATTATTAACGTGTTTCTATTGTTTTTGTTAAATAATGTGAAGTAATACATTTTAATTTATTTAACAGCGTTTTCTGTTACACAGTAAAACGCTTTTAACAGAACTTGCCGCTTAATACTACACACTGTATTTAAATTACACCGATAACCAAGAAGGTATGAGCACAGCATAAACAGATATCTGTTTATTCTGTTATATAAGTTTGGTGCTATTTGGAATCAGACCAGTGACAATTCAAGATATTTGTGTGGGGTTGTGATATTTACGAGAATATTTCTTTTTCACAATTTGTAGCATTGATTAGTTTCCATCCAATTAAAGTTCGAGTCTCAAAATATCAGCTGTTTGTGTGGTCCATTGTGGATCGCTAGTGTAGTCACATGTAAATGTAATGCAGTTTAAACCAGCACAAAATATTCCTATTACATGAGATGGCTATTGTATGTGTATGTAATCAATGCTGTAGTCTACAAGTTACATTTTTGAGCGACCAAAACTGGACGGCCTCCCTGAGATCTGTATTGCGCGCAACTCGAGCACTGGTTTGGGGCCTCCCTGGGACACCGCAATTAACGAAGGTAACTCGTTAACGACCGTCTATTCTTAGTACACACTCCGCAAATCTAATGACAAAAGGGCCATTCTCTGCAAAATGGCAGCAAATTAATCACAGATAATTATTGAATTTGAAACGGCTACCATATTTTACCCGCTTGTTAATTAGAGGCAAAGTTTGCGGCATTGTGTTCTACTGATAAAGACTTTCAATTTGATGTCCATGCTGTATTAAAAATTTTCTTTGGACTCCAAGCGGACCGTGCCAAAGAAGTGATATAAATTGTACACTTGCGGTAAAAAGTACAATTTAGATCACGTTTATGAGTGATGAGTTTTATTACATTATCTGGAACGGCTGAGAAATTTTAAAGTTATTTCAGGGCTTGTTTTCCACTCTGAATAATAAAGGGTATTTTTAACTTTTTTTGGCAAAGTGAACAATAGATCTAAAATAATACTTTACTTTCAATTCGATTTATGATCGTTCTTATCCACATCAGTGTTGCGACACTTGAACACATACAAATCTGTAACGACAAATACAGAGGAAGCCGTTTTATATAGTTTTGTAACGATCGTCCTCGGTGTGATTGTGTAAACGTGCTTGTTTCCGGAAACCAATGAATGCCGCCGGAAGTCAAAGTTACGCCCGCAATAGCCAGTTAATTGCGTGAACCAGCTGATTTAATTATATAAATACAGTAATTTGTACTTTTTTTTTAACAAAATCCCGCCTAATCGGTAAAAAAAAGGGTTTTTGCCAAAAGCAAGTCTTATGTACAACAGAGGAATGCAATATTTTTGATTATTTGTGTTCTTAGTAAATCTTACATAATAATAATACATTTCTTTGAGATACGTTACAACCAAACATATACATTTAACTGTGATTAGTGAACACTTGTTACTATGTTGGGTGAAGTGAATAAAAAATATTAAACACTTGTTAGTATTTTCTTGCGAGTAAAAAAGTATTCTCTTGTGGTTACTATAGGTATGTGATTGACATGATACAATTTGTTTTTTAATATTATTATTATTATTCATTGCGTATCGTAGATATGGGCAAACATGATGGGCGTATGATCGGATGTAGCCATTGTTACTAACTAAGGTCGACTGTTCCCTAGGAAGAGCCATTTATTAATAGCCCAGTAATTTATTAATGATGTAGTCAGGGGCTACATAATTACGTGGAACATGAACCAGTAGTATTAGTCTGATTTCAGCTGACCGATAAGCCTGATAGTCTGGACTACCACCCAACCTGGACACCCCAGACTTCTATACAAGTGTGTGCGTCGATGGTTTGTCAGTATAAAAGGACCGAGAATGGAATTCTTATTTTCAGCTTTGTAAAAGCAACTACTTATTAATTAACAAAGAATAACATAATCTTTAGATTGTCCTTTTTAGGAAATATTTAAAGAAAACTATAACAAATATTAAGCAAATATATAGAGCCGTTTAATGTAACACTACAGACCAATTTAATGTAATTTTGCATTATTCTATTTAACAATTAATTAAAGTATGCTTTAATTAAATCAAAGCAGAAATCAGTGAAACTACATTATCCATTTAAAAATTATTACTGTTAAAAAAAAAAAACTAAAAAATTCACACAAAACACGTAAACCGTTTAATAATTCTGTATCGAAATACGAAACTACTGACAAATTCGGTACTATTCATGGGTTCTTCAAAGTTTTAACAATAAAAGAAACACGAAATCTATTTTTAGTCAAATATTTCATTTATAATATGTCAGTACCCAAGGAAGCTGATCTAGTAAAATTTTTTTTTTCAATTTTTAAAAATATTAAAAAAAGGTTTTTACGTTTTTTTTTTTAACATTTTCTTCCAACCCTTATAGGTCTACGATTTTTTGACCAAGTTATGGATAAAAGTTTAAAGCTGGTACATCGGGACTTTAGAACACTTTTCTGACCATTTTGCAATTTTCCGAAAAATGTGTTTTTTTTACTAATTACATGATATTTCAAATACTATTAGAGCTACAGCTACCAAATTTTCACCACATCTATGTTACTGTGTGAATGGCCTAAACTACTTATTATGGTACGTTAAGTAGTCATAACCTTTTATCAATATTACCCTAAGATAATACTATATTTTCAGATTTTATCAATACAATCTTCCTCAAAACATTTAATTCGTTTTATATTGTTATAATTTTAGTTCATGCTAATTGTCTGGTGCTTATCAATTAGGGAAAATTTATTATTATTAAGGATATTTTAAGAAACAACAGAATTATCCTGTTAAAACCTTTAAAAAAACCTGTATATTTTTTATTTTTTGTTTGATTTTTTTTAATGTGAAGAAAGATATTACCTAATAACCTAAGAACTTAACCTAAACATTTCACATTGATTTCTCAACATTTAAAGGTGGAAATATTTTTTTTCTAAGACCATGCTAAACAGATTGCGCAAACCGGATCAGCCCCCTTTTAAAGATCATATGGGGATAAATATATTATTTTTAAAACAAAATAGATACGATTCTATCTATGTTCTATTTCATTAGACTAATTACTATTCCTACAAGATACTAATTAGAGGGGCTAAAGTTATATGGACCTTGCAAACGTCACAAAAGAAGAGTTTTTAGGTCCTATGAGCTATTAGGAATTGGATTTAATCCAAACGTTAATATGAAAACACCAAGGTTTAGATTTAAAAGCGCTTGAACCCAAACCAAGCCAATAAACTGGAGCTATTTATGATGCTATGGCAAGAGCAATCAATGTGATAAGTTAAGTACTAGAGTGGGGTTTAATTAGCAATAATTACAATGTAAGTAGCAATAAACCTGTTATGTTGTACTGACGTGCGCTAGACACTCCTGATCGGTGTTTATTACTTTGAATGGTGTTAAAAAAACCTGTGATATCATTATTAAAAGAGTTTCTTAAAAATTGCTTTCATATTTAAAAAAAATATCTTAAATAATCAACCTCTTTTTCAATTCACAGTTTATTGGTTACATAATACGCTAAAAGTAAAAGTTATCTTTAAATATGGTACTTTTAAAAGATTTTCCTTTCAGTATTAAGTTTTTTTTACTAAGCTTAATAATTTTTTTTTAAATTTGTTGACACTGCAAAAATATACAGGATGGACAAAAATACGGAAAGAAATAATACTGGTTTAGATTACTTTTTTCTGTCGTAACAGTTCTTCAATTACATTCTTGATAACATAATAAAACAAAATGAATAAATATGGAAAGTCTTTCACAACAACGTTATTTTTTTCCATAGATAATTTGACAGTTTAATTGTTTTTAAATAATTGTGTTCCATAAAGTATGATTTTTTATTACAATAATTTACCTAAAACCGTTAGATAGTGGATAAATAACATTGTTCAAGTTAGTTACTTTGAAATTCAAATGACCGCTACTTTGGAAAATATAAACCTTTCGAAGTCCGGTTTGCGGCAATCAATTTCTCTTGAATATACCTTTCATTTGATCCCAAATTCAACCTAGGCATGAAAATTGAAGATTTTCGTTCAACTCCTCGTGGGCCGTCCCATTGAAAAGATGAAATGTCGCTAATGACGTCAAAAAATATATCCTTTGTAACTATGTCATGTACAAGATTTCACATTTACAAAAGAAGTCATACAAAAGTTGTGAAAGAGTTTCCATATTTTTTTCCAACCTGTATAATTATAAACAACTTGATCCATAGTTAAAATATTTTCAACGTCCACGTTTTCCTAGAAAAAAGCTTATCAATATTTGATTTTAAATTGCAACTTTTGTAATATTCTACTTTTAGACTTCACTTGTAATCTCAGATTGTTATCTTTTTTAGGCAGAAGATTGGTGAAAAGTCAATTTTTAAGATATCCTGGCTATTATATAAATAGCCTAAATAATACGTAAATAAGCCTAACAGATTATAATGATAGGCTTACTTCCTAAATGTAAACAGACTTATGTTAAACGCTTTAAGAATGTAAAATACAGAAAAAATAATGTCCACGTTTCAGGTATAAAGCTTCTAAGGTTGACGCAGGCGTCCAATTGAAAGCTCCAAGAAATTTAGTTCTAGATTTCGCGCAATTATCGCTAGCAGTAGCAAGAGACTGCCTCACTAACACACTTCCCTCTTATCTATCGCCGCCTACCCCGACCAACAAATTGTACGTAAGTACACAACTCCCTCATTTATAGTAGTATAACTCTGGCAATTAATTATTGGTATATTATTTATCTACTCTTTCAGCCAAAGATAACTGTAACATTTCAACTCAAAATTCATTTAGGTGTCAGATGTCATAACAGTAATTGGTTACACTTGAAAATGTCATTTTCAAGTGTTACTTTACACTAGGTTGGTTAGTGCCTTTTGTGCAATTTATTCTCAAAATTTTAGTAAAATATATCACACGATTTCTTGGTACGATTTATGGTACCTAGAAAGACCAAATAAGCCTTTACTTTGCTTTAAAAAGTAACTGCCCAAAAATAAATGCCCTTTAGTTTTTTCCCTCAACACATTCATTACTAACTATAGTTTATAGACTAACACTTTCATTACTAACTAATTTAAAATGGATTTTTAATCAAACTCCTTTAAACAAGTGACTCTCGAAAACAAATTAAACTGTGACAGATATTATTTACATACTTTCACAAAATGCAAAGAGTGTTTTATACTAAACTTTATAGAGTTTCAAGCAAGCAGTAATTAAAAGGAATAATTTAAAAAAAATCATAAATATTACAAGCTACAAAAAAAGTTATTTATATTTCAGGAAGACTATACTCCAAAGAATTATTTTGAACACAAAATAGTATTTCAAAGTTATTAATTGAAATAAATGATGATCTTGATGAAACGTCTTTCTTTAAAAGTTTTCCACTATGGGTCCAGCAACGATGCGTTTTAAGAGTAAAGAACAACTGTTTATTTATGGATTCGACAACAGATTTAATTGTATTGATATAAAGGCCCCTACTGACGGCTGTTATCTAAACAGCTTTTGACAGAGTAACTTAGATAATGATCCAATCTACTAATTGTGGCGTTGGGCTCAAACAAAATGTATGTTGTCTGTTTTTTTAGTATCTTTTTATCTGAATTTAGATTATGTTACGCACTTATACTTATTCAGATTCCTGATAGGCCTACAAGGAAATAAATAAAGGTCAACAATTCATTCATTCATTCATCTCTAAGACGCCGATCGTAGAGATATGGGCGAATATGAAGAGTGAATGAGTGTGATGAGTGTAGATGAACGAGTGTAGTCATTGTTACTAACTGAGTTCTACTTAGCTCAGAAAGGACTCTTTATTAATAGCCCAATAGCCAGGGCAACTATGGGACCTACAGCTTTACGTGGAATCCGAACCACGTAGTGTTGGTCTGATTTTCAGCTAACTGATAAGTCTGACACTCAGTTCTCTCCCCTACACAACATCTGAACCCTGACTACCATCCAACATGGACACCCCAGACTTCTCTAGTAGTGTCCACGCTGATGGCAACCATTGAGCGGACGCCGTATCGGTATTAAGAGAACCGAGCATGGAACCTATCTCCTAGAATCTCCCAAACACTTTGTCCTCAAGTAGCTGGGTTACAGCACTGCGCCACCAGTGCCGACTGTATTTAATCGATTTCATTAATGTGACTGTTTCCGAAACTGTCCAACCCTGGAAAGTCAGCAGCCCTATAGGCCTATGAAGGAGACACCGGACAACTCTGCCAGACCTTCTTTCAGTGGTCTGGAAGCCAACTTATTGTCATCTTATTTATTAATTTAAAATCCAATTTAAAGTCTACATTGTTTAGTACGATCATAAAAAGGTCCACCTCGAAAAAAGTTTGATCGTTGGGTGGTACTGATTGTTTTTTTATTTTATTTATTTTTTTTTTTTATTAGTGTGGTTAAAAATTTGTTTGTTCGTTGGTGATACTATAGTTAATTTTTTCTTTGATCGATTAGTGCGCTTAAATTTAGGACCACTAATAAAATGTCTTTATTACAATCAAGTAAAGTCTTTGAACTTTGTATAACGTTCAATTTGTACTTCACGCGTCTAATTTTTAGAAGAACAAAATTATGATGCACCAAAAAAGGTTGAAATCCACCTAAGACCCTTTATTTTAAAAGATTTAAAACAAAATTAATACAAAAAAATTTTTTTTTACTAGGGTACACCCCTGCACGCTTCGCGTGCCAACCCCGGGGCTCGCTGAGCTCGCTACACCTCGGCCTTCGGCCTCAACACGTGACTTTTGACTACAAATAATATTAGATTAACTGTATACTGTAAAATCACAATATTAAATGTATGTATAGTATATCACTCACACTATGCTACATATTTATTAGTATTAACTACCCAATGAAATGGTACAACTTGGGTTTGATTACTTTTTTGTTTAACAGCTGAAGATTAAACGCATAGTATAGTATTAAAAATGCATCAATAGTATAATGTAAAACATACAAAATAAACATTGTTATTTATTTACAAAACAGCTGTTATTAATTTACTAAAATCAACCCAATATTATCCTTATGTAACAATATTTTAGGGGCGGTTTCTAACCCTTATGAGTACTTGATCAAGATGAAAATTCTTTAGTTGTCCTATTTAAGACCTAAAGAAACAGTGTACAACATTTAAGCTCTCCACCTACATGGGAAATTAGAGAATTAGTGATGAGTGAGTCAGTCAGCCGGGGCTTTGTTCTTTATATCTACCTAAAAATAAAAAAGTCAGTCTAATGAGTGAGTCAGTCAGCCGGGGCTTTGCAGTTACCAAACCAACAAACACCTTTTTTACTAAAACATTTGCATTTTTAGCACCTAGGATCTATAGCTTAATACCTTCTGAAATTAAAATGAAATCTGTTTTGAAATTATTCTCAACTCAGTTAAAAACTTGGCTATTGGCTATAGAGGATGTAGAAAATAAGTTTTTTAATATAATGAGGAACGTATGCCAACATTTATGCAATGAGATGACAAATTTTTCTATGTACGATTGCGTAGAGGTCCTGTTTAGTAATGTATATATGAGACATCCATATATGGATAACAAGGATATGAGCATAGGCAATGTATGCAATTATAACTACTTTGAAAAGTGTATGTAAGAAATTGCTATTTTCAGGCGGTGTTCTGTGGTTACGCTCACTATAAACATATTTGTTTTACAAGAAATAAATAATTTATTGTTATGTATTCTACAGATTATTTAAAAATAAAATTAGAAAGTGTCCCTATTATTTTTATGTTGTATTGTATCGTAATGCGCTTTTAGATGAGTTAAGGATAAAATGTAAAAAAAAAAAAAAAAAAAACTCCAAACAGGCTTTGCCTTGGAGATTTCTGCTTTGTTTTTCTCTATTTGTTCTCTGTGTTTTATATTATTTATGAATGTCAGACCTGGTAGGTCTATAAATTCAACTGTTTTTGGACTGTTTTATCAGGGTCTATTTACTTTTGTATTTTATATTTATATGAGAATCTAATGTGTGTTTTTAAATATTCTTTTGAGAAAATAAAGCTATTTATTATTATTATATATAAAGATTTAAACCATCACTATCTGACATGTACTAGTAGACCCTTTTATGTAGTTAATTAGACTGTTTATTTGTACTCAATCATACAAATGTTGAAAATATTGTATAATTTATTTTACAAGCATGCAGATAGATTTCTCATCCACTATTAAATGTTGTGTCTCAAACAGCTGTTTTTGTGGTCCATTGTGGAGTTCTAGTGTAGTCCCATGTACAGGTAATGCAGTTTAAACCAGCTGTAGTCGCAGACCTCACTAACTAACAACATTATTGATACAGATATTCCTATCAGATATGAAATCTAATTTGTAAGTAACAATATAATCAAGGATTCCATGTATTTACTTGTTTTGATAAATAAACTAATTTGTTCTCACGTTTTTCATAATGTGAAACATAACGTGATGTAAATTTCAAGGGTAAGTTAAGTAATGCAACTATGTTAATCTAGGCTTACCACAGCCGGTATCGTGCAATTACGGCTCGTTGAAACTAGGTAGATAACGAGCTAAGGCTGTTACAATACCGAGCAGCAATCACCGAAAGTAATTGCGAGATAAACAAATATAGGCAAGCTACCGAGGCTTATCTCAAAGGTCACATTTTACGAGGCCTACCTCACAAAATACTGTGAAGTGACCAGCACGTGTAGCTTTAACACAACAAACACATCGTCTGATAACAAATGATCGGAGAGAGAAGAAAGGAGCAAATTTTCCTTCAACAAAAAAGAATTGCGAGTCTGCTACACCTGCAACTACATCGGATTATGGATGGCAAATATGTTCAACATATCGACAGCTCAAATTATCGATATATCGAAAGAAAAATATCGATACATCACTTAACCGATATATCAAATTATAAATGATTTATCTGGGGGTTTTTTAACTCATGTTTTGCTGTCACTATTTAGAATAGCCTACTGAATGCAAAAAATAAATACATTTATCTACACGAAAAAAGTTGTGGTCTGTGGGGTTATATGAAAACAAATGCAAAATAAAAATAATTATACATTTAAACTACATTTTGGTGTGTTAACCTCACGTAAAAAATTAAATAAAGGTACATTTTTTTGCAATGCATGTTTTGTACGCATAAGAGGCAATTTAAATGTGCTTTTTTCGAATCGTGATGATTATAAGGAGGGATAATAACGTCAATATTTAGTGATATGATATAACGGACCAAAATATCGATGGCCAAAAAAATATGGCCGATATTATCGAAAGAAAATATCGATACTAATATCACAGAATATAAACAGATACAGAAGCCCCCACGGTATAGGAAATAATGAAACGTGCAGTTTGTGGTATTTCTCAAAATGAAGGCGTTGAGACGGTCGCTAACTGGCGCGGCGTTGCCAGATCATAGTGCGGGATTCCCGTTTTCCCACAGTGGAGGGAGGAGGAATACAGAATGGACAGACAGAACTCCAACCGACAGTCAGACAGGGCACTGAGTACAAGGCCCGGAATACCCCTGCTTACGTTCACTGAGTTGCATTTACTCCGCGTATTTTGACCTCTTGTTTGAATTTTAGCCAAATTCTTCTAGTATATAAGTTATACGTTGAGCAAATGAAACCTATTTTATGCACTTCAAAATAAAGGGAATTGTTTAATTGTATTCTTAATTAACAAGTTTATGAAACATTTATAATAATTTATCAAATTAAATTATGAAACAATTAATTGTTTAAGGAAGATAAAATAACGATGGATGATAAGAAAACCAAGATTTTTATTCTGCAGTTAGCTTGGGCATTGTCAGTGATATTACACCACGAGGAACTATAAAATATAACATATAATTTAGACATACATAGCCTACTATACAGAATTTATTCACCACAATTTCCCAATACATCCCTCTCATAAGCTCATTATTTTTATTAATTTTTATTAGGGCTTACTTTTTTTAAACCTTTCGATTTGCCAAATTGATTGATTTTTTACTTATTTTATACCGACTGGATATCATCAATGTTTATAGATACTATAGTATATACTGTACCTGAGCAGATACAAAGACAAGCAAATTGTATTGATGGCACATGCTTATAAGGATCCTTGAAACATATAATTAGAAGTTATACTTTTAACTATCGATTTATATCTGTCTATATTCTGTGCTAATATATCGATATATTTAACATATTTATCGATAATTCCGATATGTCGATATATCGTTGTCATCCCTACATTGGATTTGATTTTCTGTAAGGCTGATGTTTATTCAAATACATATTACAGCTTTGTATTATAAATGTAACATTTTTAACTAATTTTTGTAAGGGAACAAAATTGTCTAGAGCTTCTAAAGATAAGATTTCAATTAATTGCATCCCCTGATTTTTTACAAAACAAATAACTATTTTTTTACTTAATTTTTTCAGTAACCCAAAATCAGTTGGACAATAATTTATTGTTAACTTTTCAGCTTTATAAATAAAAAATAAATCAATCATTGCAACAGAATAATCGATCAACTAAAACTCAAAACGCTCTGGTAGTAAAAACTACTCCAATTTTATTTTCGAACTCAGAATTGATTGCGTCCTTGGCTATCTTAAAAATGGCGAAAATAAGAATTCTTCTGAAACTTTTTCTATACGTAAGTTTTAAACAAATAATAATAATTTTTTAGGACCAAGGCTTGATGTCTTTCTATTTTCATTGGTTTTGTATCTCTGTCAATAAGGTTCTGAATTTTATTACTAACTGTATGTGACTTATGTATTATCTGCTTCGCTGGAGTGGAAAAGATCGACCAATAAAACCTCGCCAGGAAACTGCCTGTGGCCCCATTTGTTTATGGCCTCCCTTGAGAACTCTTGTTTTTAACTTCAGTGGATCACGGCCTGCGCCCTCGTGAAGAAGTGCGGCTTACTGCCTCGCCAGGTTACACATAGAAGAAAGAAACAGAATTCGCTTTCTTATGGCCTAAGTGGCAGTTGGAAATAGATTCGACAAATGTACATCTTTATAAATCTGTAGAATATCTACTACGTTTATCCTTGAGGATGTAGGGGCAATAAACAGAGGGGCTGACAAGGCCCTGTCATCCACACGACGAAATGGAGAAATAACTAACTACTCGACACACCGAGTTTCAAACTCGATATCCATTCAGCACACTGATGAATCGACCTCTGTTCCTTTGTTCTCTGTGGCTCTATTTATGGATCTCGGCTTCTGGCCTCGTGGATAAGCTCGGCCTACACCCTCACTAGGAAATTATATATTAATTGAATCAAAATAAATGAATAATGTGTTCATTCTTTATTAAAATACTTCGATAAACTGATAACCTTATAAAACATTTGGTATAATAATTATTATTAGGGGACACCCATGCACGCTTTGCGATCCAACCGCGTCACTTACTGCGCTCGTGACGCCTCGGCCTACGGCCACGGCATGTAACTTTTGACTTCAAATATTGGTAATTTACTGTATTAAGTAAAATTATATTACTTTAATTCATTTACATTAGCTCACTCACTGCACTTTAATTTCACTCTTTTTATAGTATAATAATTATAAACAACCAATGTTATTACTACAGTAAGCCTATTTGAAATGTTTTCATTTTATTTAACGGCTCATGATAACATACACGCAGACATACATGTATTCGCTCTTTTATAATTAACTTGATATTTAACTGTGCTGCTTTCTGTGTTTAACCTAACAAATTATTTGGACCATTTAGCATTTGTTTATGCCACCAGTAGGTCAATTAATCTCCATAAGAATAACATTACAACTTTAACGCCGTGTAGTGCAAAAACGTATAGAAATTTTAAATATATTACGACTTAGAAATAAAAATTATCTTTTGATTAAAACATATTTTATCAAAATCGGTCAAGTAATAAGTGAACTAAATGACCCGATTGTTTTAAAATATAGCATTTGTGTTTGATAAGTCGTATAACACTGATACAGCTAGTATTTATTTTAAGGGCGACTTAAATAGTAATTTTAAGCCTACTAAAAAGATATTTTGCAAAAGTATAAATTAATAAAATTTAAAAAACTACTTTGTTCAATTATTTTGCTATTTAAAACTTAAAAACGAAAAATGCTTGTCAAATATCAAGTTACTAATAAAAATACTATAATTTCGAAAGAAATAAACGTACGTCTACAAAGGCAGTTAGTTAAACAAACATTTTGGCACACACAAATATTTAGTACATTTCCCCTTTTTATTCTTTTGAAAACGAGAAATCCATCTCTCCCCCCCCCCTAAAGTATCACACAAACACTGTTTTAACACATTTATACAATATTGATTCGATAGTTTCAAGTCGAGTTTAGTAATCAGTATCAGCCAGTTCAACATACAGTTGAGCGGTCAAGGCTTCGTATTTCTGGCTTACTCGACTACACTGACGTCACTAGGCTTGTTGTGTATAGAGTTGAACATGATGGCTGTAGATCTATTACTATTTTTCACCTTAGTTTTCCATTTATTATGATAAAAATTGATAGGGAGATAAAATCAAAGAGATGTTAAGAAGTTAGCTGATCTATCATGCAAAACATTTTTTTTAAAGGAGAGGCATCTTATTCTGCCCATTCCCCATAGACGGATGATCTGTGCGAGGAACTTATTTGACAGAATAAGGGAGAGAACCAGTTCAGTACAAGGTGAATATTACTGATAAATACTTCTAGTCAAAGCCAGGATTCTAACTTGCGCAGTCAGACTAGGCTTAACGTCCTAACGCCCATCTACTGCCTTTTCTAATTTTTACATGTATTTACTAAATTTATTTTTAGGCATTTGTACTTTTCTACTGTAGCCATTTGCTTATTTAAAAGATAATGTTTAAATTTGAATAGAAGTATTTTAGTTTAGAAAAAAAAAATATTTTAGTTAATATTAGGTAGGTCAGGCCTACCTAATATTGGGACGGGAAAATAAACACTGGCTTAGCCATTATTGTTTTTTGGTTGGCTTAGTTAAGCAATGTTTAAACAAAGACCCCTTCGTTATTTTAACAATAACTGGGTGAAATCAAAACAAAAACACAAAATAGGTATTCAATATCACTAATATTGCAATTAATAACAAAAAATAAACTTTTAACACAATTAAAACTTTAAAAAATCGAGCGTGAAAAATAGGTAAATATTACACTTATAATGCATCAGCTCAAGATTAAAAATATTAGATATTTTTGTGCAATATCTAAATTACGCAAACAATATCGGCACTTAACAATACCTAATCAATATTATGACATTTTATTTTATTTATTTATTTATTACATGCTACATAACAGCTCATGCCAATTACAATGCAGCATTACAATATAAATCAAGTTACAGCATGCTACTCAATAAATCTTAACAATGAACAACAACAGCACCGAAATGTATATAAAGTCCATTTTCAATGAGATCAGATTCCTATTTGGCTTATAGGCTATTTAAAAAGCAACAAACACATGCAAAAATAGTTAACATATAGAACACATAATTTTTATATATCATCTAAATAAATTACTCAAACCATAAATGCTAAGCCAGGTTTGTAAATCATAATATATATATATATATATATATATATATATATATATATATATATATATATATATATAGTAGTAAAGTTGTAATTCCTAGGGCTGCTATTTATAATAGGCCTAATGTTATAATAAAAAAAAAACAATAACTTAGCACCCTTATATAGTTTTTTATTAAATTATCACCTTTTAATTTAATAAAAAACTATATAAGGGTGCTAAGTTATTGTTTTTTTATTATAACATTAATATATATATATATATATATATTTAAAATATGCAGATGTGACATACATAGTTCATAAAGAAGGTAAGTTAGTCAACTGTCCACATCAACAAGCAGTATTTTTTTAAAGCTTTTCAATGTATTATGAAAAATATCTACGTTCGATGAGTAAATATTGTACGTTCTTAACATGGTGTTAATCGGTGAGTAATACCCGAGGTTTGTGTTGGCAAAATGAGGGCTGAACAAGAGGCAGCTACGAGAGTTCCGTCGGGGCACTGCAAAATTAATCTCTGATAACAGTTGTGGGTTATCAATAACCCCGTTAACCAATTTATGCAGGTACAACAAGTTTTGTATTTTTCGCCTTTTAGTGAGACTTGGTAACTCAAAAAGGTTTAACAATTCTGAATAGGATATTACGTAATTGTAATTACCAAACTCTTTATAATATAGAAAACGTAAAAACTTCCTCTGTATACTTTCAATTGTATCTATAAGATACACAAAATTCGGAGACCAAACTACTGCGCCATATTCAAGCTTGGATCTTACTAGTGAATAAAGCATTTTGAGCGATTTGGTGTTTCTTAAAAAATTACCCGACCTGCGTATGAGCCCCAGTAGCCCAAATGCTGATTTGCGCACTGCTAATACATGCTCAGAAAAAGTCCATTTAGTATCAAATAAAATTCCAAGATCTTTAAAAACTGATGTCCTCTGTAACACTATACCATTCATCGTATATATATAATCATATATATCGTATATAATCATATAAGATCGTGTTCTCCTCCGATTTGCGCGTATACGACATAACGGCACATTTATTTATATTGAATTTAATATTAATTTCGCTCCACGCCACAAGTGCATCAAGGTCTTCTTGCAATCTCAAGCAATCTTCAATACAGGTAATGCGTTTGAAAAGTTTTATGTCATCTGCATATAACAGTATATAACAATATTTTATACATTGTACAATTTTATTAATGAATAGTATGAATAACAAGGGAATAATAATGAATAATAATGACATCGATTCCTATTCGCAATTTCGCCTACTTTACATAAAATCTTTAACACATTCGACACGTTTTAAAAATCTCCCATAGGCTAAAAAAAACAACTGTTGAACTATATAATTTTATTTCACGTCTACTGACTGATCTTTGTTTGGTTATTTATTCCTTCTACAGTTTACAAACTTTTTACATTTAACATTACAAACAAATTAGTGAAAATTTCAAGATGGACTAAATTATATACACAACACAATTCTTCAAACTAGTGGTAAAATATAATAATTTAACTTTATACAACAAGGCTACATATTTCAAGAAGTTTCAGCGAACAAGTTGGCTTATACATAGCTACAGACAGCATATAAAATTAATGAAAAACATGTTTTGAGATTAAAACAAATATCTCGAATAGACCCTAGGTACAACGACGTTTGGACCAAGGTACAACGTAGCGCCATTATTATTACATCTAATGGGTTCTTTAAAGGTTATGTTAACAATAAAGGTTAAATACAGAAATGTTTAATATAACATGCACTATTTACCTGTATCAGTTATTCCACAGTGTGACCAAAACTATCAACACTAAAAATCTTTAAAATCACATTAAAATATTTACTTTTTAAATTTTAAAACATCCTATAGATTAAAACAATCAGGTAATTTACTTCACTCACTTTCAGAAATTATTGTTTAACCTATTTTGATTACATTTCTATTATTCAAAAGTGAATTTTGATTTCTAAGTCGTAACGGAGCTAGATTTTTGAAATTCCCATAAGTTTTTGCCCTACACGGCGTCAAAGTTGCTTTGTTATTCTTATGGAGATTAATTTTAATTGACCAGCTGGCGGCATCATAAAAAAATAATTTGTTAGTTAAAAACATAGAGAGCAGCACAATAAAACATAAAGTAAATTATAAAAGAGCGAATACGTGGCTGTCTGTGTGTATGTTGCGATCAGCCGTGAAATAAAATGAAAACATTTCAAATAGGCTTAGAATAACATTGGTTTTTATAATTATTATACTATAAATAATGTAGAGTGAAAATCAAGTGCAGTGAGTGAGCTAACGTAAATGAATTTAAATAATGTGATTTTGCTTAATGCAGTTTAATTACTAATTTTTGAAGTCAAAAGTTGCATGCTGAGGCTGAAGGCCGAGACATCTCCAGCGCAGCGAGTGACGGGGTTGGCACGAGAAGCGTGCAAGGGTGTCCCTAGTAAACTATTAATTTTCTTCAAAACCACATGTCACAGCAGCTTGATTCCACAATCCATAATACCCCTAATTACCAACCACTAAACTACGACCACTCTTGCTCTATACTCCGCTAGGTAGCAGCACAGAGTTGACTGAACCAAGGTACACACTTTCCCCTCTCTAAAGTATGTCTCTAAGGTACAGCTCTAAAGTATGTCGATACGGAATACCACTTGATGTAATTGCATTACGCAATAAACCGCAATTTAAGTAAATTTACGCAATAAGTAATGACCATGGCGGTCAAGGTTGCAGACTGCAGTGGGATTGTCTGGCCAGTATCCGCGATAAATCGACTGTACATTGTACCGGATAGTGAAACAATCATCGATTACATCACAGGCCAAACGTGTACTTACTCGATGTCTGATTACACTGAGAAAAAGTATGCTTAGATCTAACCAAATAATAGATCTTCAAACAAAAAGTAACGCTATCACTATTCTGTTGTATTAATCCAGATCTTATTATTTGTTCAAAACAATCAATCACATTAAAAGGCCCCTTGCTAGCAGAGGGTCACGGGTTCAAATTTCGGGAGGCCAACTTAAATTTGCTAGAAGTATTTGGACTATTTTGTCCTTTAAACACGTTTGCCACTGGAGAAAACAGACTAAAACAGTCTCAGATAAATAACCGAATCATCAAGATGTGCGTTTAAAAGAGTTTATATATAAAATACCGCAGGTATACGATTTTATATCACTGTAATTTTATAAATAAACTTATTTCTTATTCACAAATTTTGTGATTCCCAAGGAGCAGTTTGTTCGAAACTTGTGTAAAACTCTCGGGTCTAAAATTAAATTTGGAGCGAACATTGTTTTCAAAAAACATGGTATACAGACGCTCTTTGGGGTCTACTTATTTGTATTAGCACAGAGAAGAAAGAAACAGAGGTTGCATTCAGGAAATTGGGTGTCGAGAAGTTAATTCTCCAGTTCACCATGCAGATGGCATGGCAATCATTCGTCGATAGTCTCCTCCCCCAAACCTTAAAGGCTAATCATATTCATTATAAGTACAGATTTATAAAGATGTACATTAGTTGTAACCCAATTACAGGCGTTCGATGCGGTCAAAAGAAAGCGATATCCGTTTCCTTTTCTCTGAGGTAAAAGTCATTTTAAAACATTGCGTTACTTTTTGCCAAAATAGAGTTAGAACTGATTTAACAATTTTTAATCATGATTACAAGTACCATATTTATTTCAAAAAACAAATTTGACAACCTGTCTGTTGAAAGTGTTCAGTTACTTTGAGTCAATGACTTGTGTCTATTCTACAGCGAACAATGGAACAAACCTATCAGCTGATTACGAACGGATAGACATCTTACTTGTTGTACCTTTTGTGATGCAATTTGCCAATTTTAGATAAGCAATCTAAGCCTCTGTGTGATAGACATGTCCGTAATAGTATCAATGGTAGTTTATATAAATTATTTCAGCATTTCTTTCTTTAAAAAATATCTTATATTCATTTGTTATTAATTTTAATTTGACAGGACTAAGCTTTTAAATGAATGTTTGTGATAAAGTATAAAAACTATGAAATGTTAAACAATAATTTTCAATGTAGAAATAACGAAACATTGTTTGACGGTATTTTAAGAATTTCCCTTAAAATGTAGAAACAAAACATTAAATTTTTGTCCCACAGTCATATTTTTTTCTTATTCTTCTCCAAAATGACTGACGTATTAATTATAACGATTTACTAAAATAAGAAACGTTAGCTGTACATTCAGTACATTATTATGTGCTTGAAAGTTAATGTACATATAGGCCTAAGTTACATCAAATTTATCAAATTTGTGTATATAAATATTTATAATGTATAAAGGCCTAACACACAAAAACTAAGTAATCTATTTTACACATAAACTATAATTTTAAAAACAGCTTACTTGTTGAAACTTAGTTCAAGTTTATCTCGGAAAATAACTCCTATATTTTAATATTATTATAGAGTTTGTACAGTAGCTTGTTAAGTTTAAGAATAATAATGTGTCTTAGTTTAGAATATTATTTTGTGGACATTACATTAATTTTTTGACGACGACTTTACGATCAAATTAATCAAATGTATTGTTTTAAATCATAAATGGAAATTAAACACTTTGATTTGATTTAGTAAGGGTCATACATTGTTTGCGGTTTTGGGGAGCTTCATTGAGATTTAAAAATAACTAGATGGCAGCCATGCGTTGAACATAACCACTTGAAATTGGAAAGTAGATGATACTAAATTACCTTTAAACAATTTACAGTTGTTTTCAAAGCGATTGATTAGGTTAGTGATAAGGTTCCCTATCGTAAAATGGTAAATGACATCGTGCAAACTTATCTTACATCAACGAGTTGTAGGCGTATTCATTTTTGCATTAAAGATGGACCTCGGCATTTGAAGGTTATTACTGTCAAACATAATACACGACTATTGAATATTCAAATTAGTTAAAAAGTTGCTGTCAATCTTTACACAAATTAATTGTTATCAACCAGCATCTTTTCTTCCGACCTCCTTCTGCCAATCTCGACAAATGTAACACATTTAATGTTGATAACTTATAGAACGCCAGACAAAAGATGTATGCAGTTATTCGTGCCACACGATAAAAGCGGCTTTATCTAGTCCATTGCCCATCCAATAATTTGACGGTGACCTGTGCTGTGTAGCTTGTCAAGAGGTGTATCCGGCTTGAACTGCTTCCGGTCCGTCTGACAGGCGGGAACTTGGGACCATCGCTATTCGATATATATTACGATAGTATATATATCGATGCTTAGGGTGGGCGTTCTACAAATGGATATCACGTATTAGATACATTTTGGGCGGTTTTCATTTGTTTGATTAAAATTATTGTCCCGGATAAAATAATGCCGTTTTTAAATCGAATCATCAAAATATTAATAATTAACAACGAAAATGTTCAATCTGTTCTTTAACAATTATATGTTGTATGATAGTCCTAGTCTTACATTATTTTTATTCTCAAGTAAATTGTTATTTATAAATTGACTTAACCATTTATATATATTTAAATTGCATTATAAGTATATTTTACTTTTTTATTAATTGTAGGCCTGCGGCACTATTTTTTCTCTGTCATAATTGTATATTTTTAGGTTATAGTTTAATTGTCTTCACATTTGCCCATCCACTATTTGTGTTTTAAGACAGTAAAGTATTTTGAAGCAATGAAAGATAGGCCTAATTCACTTTTGTTTACAGTGCAACAAACAAAACTGAAATGTCACTTTCGTATCATAAAACAATAACACTTTCCTATCAGCTGTAAAAGTAGCTTATGTCAACAAAAAAGACAAAGTTTGTTGACTGCTTACCTTCAGGTTTGCCGGGCGGAATTCCGTTCTCGACAACATGTTCCATGTCGTACATTTTCTTATCTGTTGGAGTAATCTTCCCATTCTCCGGTTTGTTACCGATCGGTTTTGGTTTTCCGTTTTCAACTTGGGTAGTCATGACGAAAGCGAACACGGCGATCAACGTTTTCACTCGATAACAGCCGCGCGAGAGGCGAACTGAACTGACGGACTGAACTAGCCTTCTGCTTACCCGTGTTTCTCAGCTGTTCCGAGGTTTGCCAACATCTCCCCTCTCCACGCCTTTCGCTGTTTCACCTCAACCATTTCCCCGTGCCTGACCACCGCGCCTCCGACTCCGAATACAACAACAAACATCATTGTTATCAGTAGCTTTTCATTTATACTCTGGTATTCTTTGATTAAAAAAGTAACCTAATTTAAGTACATTATTGCATTTTAAGAAATACAAGTAAATTGTAATGGTCGTCAGATTTGACTGGTAATTTTTTTTATATCAAGTGCCATCATTCACGATTCGAATGGTATCGGTTTTATCGCTTTTTCGAATTTTTACTGGTCGAAATGTTGACTTAAGCCGCGCCATGTCCCGGTATAGGAATCCCTACGTTGCAACATCACTCGTCAATTTTCTACGTAGAATATCCTACACACACTAGTTTAAGAATTAATACTAAAACAATAATTATAGGCATAAAAGAAACAAGCAAAATTATCTTTGAAAAAAATGAACACTTAAACAACAACAAATATTTATACAATAAAAATTAGAAAATGTACAGCTTCAAAGACCAAGCCAGATTTTAGGTTTGTGCTTCATACAATTCTTAAATATAACTATAATATAATAATAATAATAACATAACTTAAATACTACTATATACATTAGCAAATAGAATTTACAACTATTAATAATGATATAAACAGATTTTAATAAAAGTTTAAGGTAAAATTTATATTATCATAATAACATATGACACTATTCTTGGTATACTATGCAAACTTCAAATGAAGAATATTTGAATTGAATTGGAAAAAAAGCCCTGGCTGTTGGGCTATTAATAAATTGCCCTTTCTGAGGAACAGTCGAACTCATATAGTAACAAGACTACACTCATCCACACTCATCCTACACTCATCTAACCATTAATATTCGCCTTAAAATACCAACATCGTTGTGTCGGCATCTCATATATAAATAAAAAAAAATAAAAAATAAATGCTTTAAGTTCTTTTTTTTAATACTTACAAAAAGTGCAGCTATAAAAAATAATCCTTTGCTGTGTGTTTCTAAATAAAATTTATTTCTTAGAAACACAAAGCTGCCTAATAGAGACGAAAATAATTATTTAAAATTACAATCATTATTATATTTTGCTCTATGTATTTAGTAAAATGAAAGACACAGTATTTAGCTCTTAAAGACAGTCAAATGAAAGTGAATTAGTTGTTTTCCTGATTAACTGATAAAGGCACAAGTTACAAAAGGCAGTTCTATAATGAATGCTTTCTGGAAGCAGATTATTGATAGCCTTAAACTTGATTAAAAATAACACAATTAATAATAAAAATTCACTCAACTCATTCCACAAACAACGTGTCCAGATTTTTGGGATAGGACTGTTTTTGGTTTTTAGGGAATTCTTTAAATAAGAAAGAATAAATGATTTTAAAAACAAAATCCAGACATCTCCTGGTGGTGTTTTTTTTTAAAAGATTCTGTGGTTAGGTCAAAGTAATGTATACAAAACTTAATTATATACAGTGTTTCAAAACTCTCGCTGCAAATTTTGGGATCTTGTTGCATCTACAAAAGAAACCAAAAATCAGTGGCGGATCCAGGATTTACATAAGGGGGGGGGGGGCTTAAAGGTGTTCGATCGAAAATTATTGTTGTACATTTTTTAAATAAAATTGTTAGTATCCATGTAAGTAATGAATGTGTTATGGGAAACATTCTAAACAAATTCTGTATGGAGATATGGCTTCCCAAAATGACTAATTTTGCCTTTTTGGTGCATAAGTCATGAACAAACCGTGTAATATAATTTATTAACATTTTGAGAATATACTGTACAAAAGGTACTAATCAACTTAGTATATGGTAAATCTAAAAAAAATAGGTTTCTTAAATGTTACACATTTTTTTCTATAAATGATATTTGTTCAAATTTTGAATTGAAATTTTTAAAGTCATCTTTGGCTAAAAAAGTAGATTAATAATATATATAAAATTCATTGCTAGAGTTTACTATAAATGTGGGAGTTATGCCCATCTGTCAAATTTGTGGGGCGGGGCATGCGTTGGCTATGAGGGGGAGAGAGGGGAGGAGAATACATTGCTAGTTCCCTAGTGAGTCAGGATCTTTACTACTCTTAGGCAGTTGCGATAAAATCTAGAACAACATTCCTTAAAGAGTTAAACTGGGCGCCCAGACGAACACCCTTAAAGTATTTGAAACCCCAATTGGTCCGATAATGGATGGCTCCCCAATTCCCACATTACCCTTACACCCAATATTGAAAATTACCATTTTTCAGCTGTCATAATGAAACAATTATGTCTTACTTAAAATTTACTTGATACTTTAGTAAAACACTATCATAACTCACTGAAAAATTTTGATTTTGTTTCCTCTATCTGATGTTTAAAAATTATGTTTTTCTATATTATCAAGAATGGTAAAATTAAAGAAAATAATACTGTTTAACAATTTTAATATCAACTTGTTATCATATTTATGTTCTTATACATTGGGATCCATGTAAAAATTTATATACCATATAATAATAATTTATTTATTTTACAATATTACACATTTTACAAAATATATACAAAAATATGAACAAAACATTTCTTGTAACTGTTCGGACTAACCAAAATAAAAACTTTATAGTAAAGGTTACAAAATCTTATACTGTACTATTTAATTGTTAGAAAATTTAGGGCCTCTTCGGTATAAAAACTGGTTTAGAGGTTCAATTTAAAAAAACTATTTACAGTGATGAAATTTACAAATATGTACACAACAAAGATTTCAATTTGAATAAAAAAAATGCCTTAAAAATGAATTGTATTCTGCCTTGAAGAGTCATTTTAAAAAAACTGAATCTAACTAAACAAAAGCAAAACAAGATAAAAAAACCTTTATTAGTAAAACCATTAAAAATGAATATATAAAACTACTTATTATCTATACCTATAAAAGGCGAATACCACTGACTCACTCACTCATCGCTGTACCTAAAAAAGTACTAAACCTAAGAGGCTGAAATTTTGTAGAGTCAAAGGTCTTATGTTGTAGATGTGCAATAAGAAGGGATTTTGAAAAATTCTTAATAAATCGAAGATGGCAGCCATTTTACTGCCAAAAATGTTAAATGCCAAAAACAGCTCTTCTCTAATTGGGCTATAGCGGTTAAATGAACAGTTCTACAGCAAATCTAACACAATTTTCTGTGACTTATTTGAGACAATCTACAACTTTGGTCCTATGACTTTTTGCTCTATCTCACCTCCTTCATCCTTAGATAGAGCTAAATTTTCAATTTGTGCATTTAAATCAAATTGATTAATTTACGGCCTCTAAGAGTAGACTTACAGATTTTTCTAGACTGTGAAACTTTGCTGTCTAGGAGAAAATACTATATTTAATGGGATAATATACGATTTAATCTGAACACATCTATAGCCAGGTCATAGGACATGCCTAAACATGGCTAGAAACAAATATTTCATTGATTCAGAATCAATTACCATAGTTTGCGCCCTCTAAAAGTAGACTTACAGATTTATTTAGACTTTGAAACTTTTTCACCTAAGAGAACAAACCGGTTTTAATCGGAAAATTTACAATTTAATTTGACCAAATGCATAGCCAGTTCACAGGACATGGCTAAATATGGCGAAAAAACCAGATATTTAACTAGAATCTACAGTTTCTGGTGACAACCGCGTCAAGGTACTATCTACAATATTTACAAGATGACCAGACGTTTCGCCCATACAGTGATGTGGCATCCTCAGTGGTTTCTAAGATACGTCTGGTCATCTTGTAAATATTGTAGATAGTACCTTGACGCGGTTGTCACCGGAAACTGTAGATTCTAGTTATGATACCGGCCGTTTAAGCCTAAGTTCTAGGACTAAAAAAAACCAGATATTTCACTGATTCAGAGTCAACTACAGTAATTTGTGCCCTTTAAAAGTAGACTTACAGATTTGTTTAGACTGGATATTTTTTATCTAAGTGAACAAACTGATTCCAAGCGGAAAATTTTAAATTTAATATCTATATATATAGTATAAAAGGCATTTACCACTCATCACTATTTCTTCAAAATTATATGTCCAATTGACTTGATATTTTGTACATAGGTTTATCTTGGGCCCTAGAGGCTCACTAAGAAAGGATTTTCCTCTTCTACCTCAGGACTCTGCCCCCCTGGCCTCCAAAATTCCCTTGGTATTCTTATAGAGCTATATTCATTGATTTATTTATTTGATTAACAGCTGTTAGATAAAAACAAATAGAATAAAATTGTGGTAGGCTAAACTTATAAAATTTAAAATAATTAAGTACAATAGTAAACTATACATAACATCAGCTATTCTAAATTGGATATAAATCAGATACTGTGTAAACTGAAAGTTTGCTGCAGATTTCAATTATACAATCAAAACTCAATATTATGACCGGCGAAGTTGGTGAGTACAGCTAGTACAGTATATACTCTTCACAAACCAATATACGCTCAACTATCAGATTTATAAACGTAATTTTAACTAAACCACTGTTTTATCCAGTACGAATTTGATACCCAAGGGATGGGAGCTGTAGCTCCACTCTGGATTGCCACTGCCAAAAACTAAATATAAGCAATGACTACAGATTGTAGTCATTGATTTTGTTTACTGTCTGTATATGTTTTTAAATCATATTTTTCAAAAAACAACAAAATTTAATCAAACTTTAGTAAACTATTTATTATAAGTAGATCTAATAATGAAAACAGTTTGCCTAGTTAATTTCAAAACGTAATTTAAAATATATAAAAATTAGAATAACACAAAAGTAATAATTTTATAATTTTAAGGTAACTGGGCAAATGTGATCAAATTTTGTTCATTATTAGACCTAATTTTAATACAGAGTTCACTTAAATTTGGTAGAGTATTATCATCACTTGGCAAAATGGAGAAATAACAACTCGATAAACACTCAGCGCACAATTGAATGAAACCTCTGTTTCTTTCTTCTCTGTGCCCTATATCACTGGTGAAGTGATGATATCAACACTGGTCAACCATTAAGAAGTAACAGAGGAACAAACCGACATACTCTGGCACTTGATGTAAACGCCCTTAAGTTAATAAAACTATAGTTATAGGTTAGGTTAAGGGGCACTAGGACAGGAATTAGTATATTGGAGAGATAGGACATCAGCTAACTTACCTTAGAAGACAAGTTCACTAACACCAGAGTAGTAGGAACATACACAAAAGAATCACATAAGTGTGATTCTTTTGTGCATGTTACTACTACTCTGGTGTTAGTGAAATTGTCTTCTAATGAAAGTTTGCTAATGTATTATCGCTCCAATACACTAAAATTATAGTTAGTGTTTATTAATTTTTACTACTTTTCAGCTTGCCTTTGAGGATGTTTGAGGTAAATTTATAGGTTTTATTTTATTCATATTAATTTCTGAAGTTGATCAGTTAAATCATTGATTTTACTATATAAATCAATATACAATATACAGTGTTTAATATATCTATGTATAGTAAAATCAATGGTTAAATTTAAGAGGACTGATATATGACTCAGCCCCCCTTCACAGGATCTTCCCATGTGGGGATTACTTTGTTATACATTTTTTTTGCCCTCTTGTACTTGTGATCTATCAAATGAATTTATACAAATAAATAAATGACGATGATTTCTTTAGGTTTTGTTAAGGACAGGAAAGTTGGCTTACATATTTTTAAAATCTTACCTTCAAAACCAGTCTTCAATCAAACCTTTTCTGTGATAGACTGATGATAAGGCCAGTGGCCTTGAAATATTTCCATGTTTGTTTTATTTTTGATTTTATGTACGTGTTAACGATCAAAAGACTTACTAAAGGTTTTATTAAAAAAGGTAAGCCTGTTTTCCTGTCCTAAACCAAACCTAGTGCCTAAACAATTTAGGCGCTTGCCTTATTGTGAAGATGATTTGATTGGACTACAAAACATAACACTCCTCTTTTGCATATTTGATTGAAATTAATTCTTGCGTAAAGCATCATACTAATATTATTTACATAAAATACAAAACACAGTCGAAATTCGTGGCGAGTTTCAAAGATAGATTGAATTCTGTATGTATTTTTTCAATAGAAATACAAATTTGTGAACACTGTCAGCCCCCTTCTATTTTTATTCTCACGTTTTTTTTTTTTTAAACCAAACTCTTAATGAACATAACCTTGCGTTTTACTTGCAAATAACCTAATTCATTTCAATTGTTACCTCAAAAACTATGACCTTGCTCTTTATGTGTGTTGTATAGTACGAGTCATGAAATACAGTATTGTAAAAATATCAACCTTCTGTTTACCTTAACCCAGTCATATATATTGTTTATCAAGCATTTAGATGAGATATTGCTCCTACACATAATTTGTCATTCTATTTGCACATCTACAGAATGATATTTTAAAGAAAATGTTATTTAATCTACTCTTGTTTGTACCTTGAACTATGCCAAAGTAAGTCCAAAAAACATATTGTATATACGTTTTAATTAAATATCTAAAAATGATGACTAGTAAATAGTGTGTCTACGCTAAGTCCACATCCCCCTTAACTTCTGAATGAAAACAGATAACTTCCGGAGGTTCTTTTTACAATTGAATATGTGAGTTGCATGCAACATGTAGTCTAACCTAAGGAACAAATAGTACATTAAATTAATGTCAAAGGCTTCGTACTATGGAGGACATGGTCCAATCCGCAGCTGAGCTAAAGGTCAGTTAGTACTCATTGAATAAAGCTTATGCAGATGCCTGCAGGCCCATGGGAACTGGCAAGTGAAGTAAAACATACTATTTATTCATTTTGTTTTATTAGCCTCCAGAACTGTTATATTATAGAAATGATATAGGTTAAGTTACCTTTTTTTTCCGTCAACAGTTCTTCTTTCATAAATGTGCTATGTACATTTCAAAGCGTAGAGCTTCATCATCAGGCTTTCCAAAAACGTCACATTTACATACTAAACATTAAAAACATTTAAAAACATTTAGTTTATATTTTAAATGTTTTTAATGTTTAGTATGTAAATGTGACGTTTTTGGAAAGCCTGATGATGAAGCTCTACGCTTTGAAATGTACATAGCACATTTATGAAAGAAGAACCGTTGACGGAAAAAAAAAAAGGTAACTTAACCTATATCATTTCTATAAAACATACTATTTAACATTTGACATTATTAGATTATTTATTATTAGATGGTTTATCTTGTAGGTGTATATAATCAAGGCTAATACTTAATTGGTGCTAAGGCCTCTTATGCGCAACATTCCTCTATTTTATAAAGGACTCTTTAATATGAAGGAGGTTGGATTTGAAATGTTGACTTGCCCAAGCAATCTAAATCTGTGTAGGAGAAATAATTCTTATACACCCAAATCTACTGTTTATTTAAGATTTTTAGTTGGTTTTTAGGCTACATCAGTTATATAAATTCAATTATAAGAGTTTAAAGAAACAAAATTTGATATTTATTCTAATTATTTTATTTTTAATTGTAGCCAAGTTAATATTAAATTTAGAATTATTCTGATATAAAATATTTCTTATATTATTGAATTAAACTAATTTATTTAATTCAAGATTTGTCCGATTATGGATTTTGAATTACTGCGATGACAGAATGTAGTCATTGTTACTATCTAAGGCTGACTATTTCCTATATAAAATTTCATTAATTAATACCCGAACAACCGGCCCTGATCCCTTTCAAAATTTGCTATGCTGATTGGGATCAAACTGAGGTCCTTTAGCTTATGAAGCTGGGCTTTAACCGACCACGGTACTGACGTTATTAGTTAAAAATTTTAAATAACATTTTAGTAAGTACTTCGTAAGATTAAAAAACTATTATGACATTACTAATATATTTTTAGAAGTGACGTTACCCTATCCAACTTTCCTTATGACTACAGCGGGACACAGAACAGGAAAACAAGATGCCAATTCACAGAATCATAGCTAATTAATGAAGCGGATCTTAAAAGTTAGCATCCTTATATTATATTTGCAGTTACATTTTTTCTTTTTACTAACAACATACAGTTTCTTTTTTATGCCATAGTAAGTTTTGTTGCTTTTTAATATAATTAGAAGATGATATTGCTGAATAGTCATTATAATTGAGCCACAGAGAAAGTGATCTGCTTGTTATATTTAGCCCATATAGGGGTTTCAGCTATAGAGGGAATTTTTTAACCTCTCAGCTGCCGTACGTCACCGGCGTGACTAACTTCCGCTTTCAGGATTCAATTTCTGCAACAGTGTTTAGTTGAAAAAGAAACAAAAATTGTAATGAACTGTACAGGTTTGTTTGGTTGCTATTTATTTTGTTTTATTATTAGTTGACATTTGAATTATAGATAATGATTTCATTAAATTGTTCTGCGGTTGATTTGTTCATGTTAATCAAACCCATCATAGGTCACTGATGCTAATGACGTAGTGGGTGGGGCTTGGTACTGAGCTGCCAACCTAGTTGCCATGCTATCATGAAATGGAATGATACAGTGTTTAAGTAGTAGTTCTCTCTCACACAATATGTCACTTTCTAAGTGGCCCATCTATAATATACTGCTAATTTAATTATATACGGTATATCAAAGGACACGAAATAACTGATTAATTGCTCTTTACTAAACACTCCGCAGAACAATATATTAATTCTGTTCCTAAACACTTACATGGAGTTTAAGATCGCTGTTTCCCAAACTGCTAAGAGTGCCAAGTCAACATCCCTATCTTAAACACACTATTATACCATACCGTCAGTGGTCTAAACATGCTTTTCTATTTCAACTCTATGGTGCATATTTATTATTATAGAGTTATTGTGAAAATTGTATGATTATTACATATACAATCTTCTTCTCATCCGCGGCAGTTTCCAGTTTTCATTAGGTCTGCTTTGTGCGGAGTCCTCTTCCACCAACGCCTCTCTTGCCATAATTTTTCCTCCATTACTCTAGTCCAATCCTCACCTCTTCTTTCCATTCCTTTTCTCATTCCCCAAATCCATCTATCTTACGATAAAATCCCTCCGTTCTTCTCTCATGGAACTTTCTTGGCAATCTGTGCTCCCCCATCCTCTTGACATGCCCAAACTTAGTCTATTTCTTTCAACCCTCTCTAGGAATGATTCTCTCCCAATTCCTCTCTTAAGGTCTCTTTTGTTATCCCATCTCTTCTTCTCACTGCTCCGCAAAAATACTCATTTTACAAGCCTGCAAGAACCCAGTTACAGCCTCTAGTATACAGTAAGTTGATATGAATTTTTTAATTTAAAACCATTAAGAATGACTTTTAAAGTTTCACATATTTAACTGTAAAACAAATTTAAAATACTCAATTATTTACAAATATCCACTTACTGTCCATTAGAATAGTTCACCAATCAAACGACACTTCAAGTGTTGTGATATGATCATTGTTATGGATTGAATTCTTGAAATAGAAAACCATGTTTTTTGTAAAACAAAACGACCCCATTGAGATAATTCTGAATGAAAATGCAGAGCAGTGACTAAAATAAACATTCATTACTATTAATGGAACATAGTTGTCGGTTTTAAATCAGTTTTAAGTGCAGTCACTTGAAATATCTCAGGTGAGTCACGCCATCGGGTCAAGCACTTCAATAGAGGTCGTTGATCTTTGGGGAATATAAATAAGGAACTTTGAAGTCTTTCTTTGCTAAGTTGTCAATGTCAATTAACTAAGTGAATAATACATTAGAACATTTTTTTATCCTATTGATAATATATTGTTACTACTTTTATTAGTTTATCTTAGTATTGATTATTTTTATCATCATTGTTACAAATTGCTAATTATATTTACTGTTTATTTTATAAAACTTGTATATTCCTCATTATTTTCATAATTTAAACTAAAAACGATTTCTAAAATGTGGTGTCACATTATTTAAATATTTATCAATTTGCCCTTTAAAAGTAGAAGGGAAGCCGCTTAAGTTGGTCAAACATTTTACATATTTAGGTACGGTGTTTTCAAATGATGGAAGAATGGCGCAAGAGGTGACGGCGAGACTGGGGAAAGGGGCAGGATTTTACCAAAGTATTAGACATCTAGTATGGGATAAGGATATACCAAAGAAAGCTAAAGTTACCATGTACAAAACGTACTATACACCGATAGTTACCTATGGTGCAGAAGTTTGGAATATAACGGAGAGGGAATGGAGAAGGGTGCAGGCAGGGGAAATGAAGTTTATAAGAGGGATTAAAGGTAAAACAAGATTAGACAGAATGAGAAATGAAGAGCTGAGAAGAGGAATAGTTGAAGAAAGTTTGAGAGAAAAAGTAGAGAAGTCGAGATTGAGATGGTTCGGCCACGTAAAAAGAATGGAAGATGTAAGAATCCCAAGAAGGATGAGTGAAATCCAAATGAATGGAAGAAGACCTAGAGGAAGACCCAGAAGAAGGTGGATCGACGAGGTGAAACGGGATGTGGAAGCAAGAGGTATACAATGGGGGTATGTGGAGGAAGAAGAATTGTGGAGGGACAGAAGAAGATGGAGAGGCCTAGTGAATACCCAGACCCGAAGATAATCGGAATGGGACAGGATATGTATGTATGTATGTATCTGCCTTTTTAAATATTTATCAATTTGCTGTTGTTATTTTCTCTTGTTGGTTGTACAGACATGGCCAAGACAAGGTAGTCTTTGGAATACTATTATTATAAATCTATCTACATATTTGTTTGATGGACTTGTATACACATTTATATTATTTAGCTAGTTCCTGGTAAATTTTTACAAATAGTCACAAATAGCTTTAGCTTTGTGACAGATCACTTCATATTTTTATTTACTGACTTTATTCATATTTTATATTCTGATATTTGGGGATCTTTTGCTAAATATATTATAGCTTTTTTATTGTTGGAAACTAATAAATGGTAACTGACAACTAACCATACACTATAGACTGGGTGTCTGAACAGTCTGAGTACAGCTTAATATTTAATAAACCATAGCAGATAACATCTATAAACTTTGTTCAGTGTTATATGGCTATATAAACTATCTTTTCTTGTTATTACCATGACATGCGGACCATGGGGTAACGGCCCACAGAGAAAGTCATACATATCTTAAATGTAAGCATACGTCGATGTGCATACCATTTTAAAGATGTTAATTAGTGGAACATCATGCCGTAAATTAGACCTCAAAAGGTTAATCTTAAACAAAATGGTGGCGCTCGAAAGTCTCAATACTGATCTTATGTATATGTTCTAGAATGGCTTAATTTTTTGTAACCATATCATATGAAGCCACAAAACTTCACACATTATTACTGTACACAAACACCTATTTTAAGATGTGTTCAGTGTTTTGCTATTCCTCTATGGGAACGGTCCACGAGTAGAAAAATTGCAACGTAAGCATAGGTCGATATGCACACCATTCTAAAGGGATGATCCAGCAAAGAAGAATGCCATAAACCGCATTTCAAAAGCTTTATTCGTTACAAAATGGTTGGGTTTCAAAGATTTTAAACCGCCATTTTAATGTTAGCATTTTAAACATATGCTAACATTGACATGTTTCTACTGACTCCTCATAGAGGAATAGCAGGAAACTGAGTACATCTTAAAGTAAGTGTTTGTGTACAGTAATAATGTGTGAAGTTTTGTGGCTTCATCTGATATATGGTTACAATAAAATTAAGCCATTCTTCAAAACTTGCACATAAGATCAGTATTGAAACTTTCGAGTGCCACCATTTTGTTTAGGATTGACCTTTTGAAGTCTAATTTGCGGCATGATGTTCTACTAATTAAGACCTTTAAAATGGTATGCACATCGACGTATGCTTACATTTAAGATTTGTATGACTTTCTCTGTGGGCTGTCCCCTCATGGTGGGCATGTCATGGTAATAGCAAGAAAAATTAGTTCATATAGCCATATAACACTGAGCAAAGTTTATAGATGTTATCTGCTATGGTTTGTTAAATATTAAGCCGTACCCAGACTTTTCAGACACCCTGCATATTTAAAATGTAGTTTTTTACATTGCATATTACTTTTGAATTGTATGTATTTTGTTTTTAATGACTCTTTACAGCATATGCCAAGTATTATACAGCATATGCTGTAAAGAGGCATTAAGAGTGATTACTAAGAAGAATGCTTTAATCTTAATAGTATATGCTTGAATCTTAATAGTATATGTTTGAATCTTAATAGTATATGTTTGAATCTTAATAGTATACGCTTGAATCTTAGTAGTATATGTTTGAATCTTAATAGTATATGCTTGAATCTTAATAGTATATGCTTGAATCTTAATAGTATATGCTTGAATATTAATAGTATATGCTTGAATCTTAATAGTATATGTTTGAATCTTAATAGTATATGCTTGAATCTTAATAGTATATGCTTGAATCTTAAAAGTATATGTTTGAATCTTAAAAGTATATGCTTGAATATTAATAGTATATGCTTGAATCTTAATAGTATATGCTTGAATCTTAATAGTATATGTTTGAATCTTAATAGTATATGCTTGAATCTTAATAGTATATGTTTGAATCTTAATAGTATATGCTTGAATCTTAATAGTATATGCTTGAATCTTAATAGTATATGCTTGAATCTTAATAGTATATGTTTGAATCTTAATAGTATATGCTTGAATCTTAATAGTATATGCTTGAATCTTAATAGTATATGTTTGAATCTTAATAGTATATGCTTGAATCTTAATAGTATATGTTTGAATCTTAATAGTATATGTTTGAATCTTAATAGTATATGTTTGAATCTTAATAGTATATGTTTGAATCTTAATAGTATATGTTTGAATCTTAATAGTATATGTTTGAATCTTAATAGTATATGCTTGAATCTTAATAGTATATGCTTGAATCTTAATAGTATATACTTGAATCTTAATAGTATATGCTTGAATATTAATAGTATATGTTTGAATCTTAATAGTATATGCTTGAATCTTAATAGTATATGCTTGAATCTTAATAGTATATGTTTGAATCTTAATAGTATATGCTTGAATCTTAATAGTATATGTTTGAATCTTAAGAATGTGTGTATATTAAGAAATTATTTTCAAACTATTCCATCATTTGACTTTAGTATTTTAAATTATTTTGTATTATTATTATTGTAAAAAACTACGTGGATAAAATTAGTTACAATACATTCTAGTTGATATAATTTTGTTGGCCTACGTTCTTTCAAAGTAGTTATATTTTGATAACTTAAAAAGATCCTTAAACTTACTTACTGTACTAACACACCCACCTACTGCTACACGTGCAGTTGTACTGACCCACCCGCCCACTTCTACACGTGCAGTGATACTAACCCACCCACCCACTCCTAGACGTGCAGTAGTACTGACCCTCCCACCAACCCCTACACGTGCAGTGATACTGACCCACTCGCCCACCCCTATACGTGCAGTGATATGTTTGAATCTTAATAGTATATGTTTGAATCTTAATAGTATATGTTTGAATCTTAATAGTATATGCTTGAATCTTAATAGTATATGTTTGAATCTTAATAGTATATGCTTGACTTAATAGTATATGTTTGAATCTTAATAGTATATGTTTGAATCTTAATAGTATATGCTTGAATCTTAATAGTATATGTTTGAATCTTAATAGTATATGTTTGAATCTTAATAGTATATGTTTGAATCTTAATAGTATACGCTTGAATCTTAATAGTATATGCTTGAATCTTAATAGTATATGCTTGAATCTTAATAGTATATGTTTGAATCTTAATAGTATATGCTTGAATCTTAATAGTATATGTTTGAATCTTAATAGTATATGCTTGAATCTTAATAGTATATGTTTGAATCTTAATAGTATATGCTTGAATCTTAATAGTATATGTTTGAATCTTAATAGTATATGCTTGAATCTTAATAGTATATGTTTGAATCTTAATAGTATATGCTTGAATCTTAATAGTATATGCTTGAATCTTAATAGTATATGCTTGAATCTTAATAGTATATGTTTGAATCTTAATAGTATGTTTGAATCTTAATAGTATATGTTTGAATCTTAATAGTATATGCTTGAATCTTAATAGTATATGCTTGAATCTTAATAGTATATGTTTGAATCTTAATAGTATATGCTTGAATCTTAATAGTATATGCTTGAATATTAATAGTATATGCTTATACTATTAATAGTATACTAGTATATGTATAAGATTCAAACATATACTATCTTAATAGTATATGTTTGAATCTTAATAGTATATGCTTGAATATTAATAGTATATGCTTGAATCTTAATAGTATATGCTTGAATCTTAATAGTATATGCTTGAATCTTAATATTATATGCTTGAATCTTAATAGTATATGCAGAAAAGATAAGTGGAAGAAGACGAAACCTGGAGGAATAAACAAAAAAGGAGGACCCGTGAAAATGGAAACGTCAACGGATGATGATGACTAATTACACATGTAACACTGGATATAGTGTGTGTTAAGTAAAGAAAATGTAGTACATATATCGATATTAACACACTTAATGAACTATATAAGGTTGTAAATAATACTAAAAAATTATCTCAAACTAAAATAATAGTTAAAATATTTATTGAAAGGAATTGATAAATTATGAAAAATACAAACAATTTTGTCATATTTTATTACTAGCGAAATATGATACATAAATACTTTATAACCAATTATAAATATATACAAAAATAACTTATAAATACATACTTTAAATTGACTTGTGCAAAATAATAAATTTCGTGACTAGAAATAGCATAACATGTTAGGTTTTCCGCAGATTAACGCATTTCAAAGGCTTTATAAATAATATATTTAAAATAAGATAGTGGAATACGGTGATAATTGTCCTTTGCTCTTTTTCTTTGACTTTGCTAATCTATAAAATTTTTACGATTATCTGTTTTGTCTATGAATTCCATTTAAAAATAAAATCAGAACTAAACCTACACAAAATAACCAGTGATAAAATAATTAATATTTAAGATCATATGAGCGCCTACAATTTATTTCAGATGTAATGTTAAAAGATAGAAACTTTCAATTTGTATAAGAAAATATTTTATATTTTTGTATGAAAAATTATAGCATCAGTATAACACTTAGGCACTTGTAACTTAATTGGAAAATATTAGTTTATTTTATATTTATTACATTAAACATGTTACAAACCATATAACATTGAAGCAGATAAAAAATAATATATAACTTCGTAACATGTGGATAGAGTTGAGTCCAAGTACATGAGCTTGTTCATTGTATCTACTGAAACCCAACTTGACATTGATACAAGTGAATCCCTTTGGTCTGAAGGAGGTAAATGTGGTTTAGCGAAATCAATCACCAAAATATTTGTACATTTTGTACTTATGTTGTAATAAGTCAGTGTTTTATGACATTCACTGTTATTACATTTTTACTAAAACGTAAAATGCAAACTAAGAAACTAAAATAATAATAGTATTATCATGGCAATACATGATACATATATATACTGTTGCATCGTTATAATGTAGCTCTCAAAAGTTTTGAATTTTGTTTGGTTTATATACAAATTATATTTATTTATTCTTAAGACAATGATTGTCAAGATATGGCTGAATATGGATTTCAAATGAGTGTTAAAGAGTGCATCAGCGAGTTTAGACTTTGTTACAAATTAAGTCTGACTAATCCTTATAAATAAAAATTAATCTTGAAATAAAAATAATCTTTATTTCAGATGTAACGTTAGGATCAACAAGTCCTTTCTTAAACATAACTTCTAAACAGATTAATCGTAGCCAATTTTACAAAACAGACTTCACCAAATGGAAAAAATCTTAAAATTATCAAACGAAACTAATGAAATAATAATAATTAATTTGATTCTCATTGGGGTTGAACTGAAAAACGTTAGCTGATAAAGATAGATAAACCAACAACACTATTGCCAATTTGGGATCTTTTCCGTTATACGTATACCACTATTTAAATATATTGAATAATACATTTTAACCATTGTTTGGTATAAATAACGGAACACGGTATTCAATTTATTGATTTAAAACATGTTTTCCTCATTTTCAACCTTTAGAATCCCAATACATCAAGGCCGCCCATATACATCGCGCCGCGGCAGTTATGGTTAGGTTAGGTTATTATATTGTAGAATGAACCTGTAATTTGTAAAAACATTCTACAATAGGCTATGCTAACCTAACCTAACCATAACTGCCGCGGCGCGATGTATATGGAAATATTTTGGGATTGCTGACACATAACGGAAAAGATCCGACATTAAATAGTGGTATACGTATAACGGAAAAGATCCCCAATTTGTGCCAAAATATATTTTTTATTAAAATCAGATGTTTTTTACTTTGTACACAGTGAAAGGGAAGGAAAGCAGCACACCTGAAACTTTAAATAGAAACATGCACACAACACAAAAACATACATATTTTGTGAAATATTTTTGGGCCACTGGCCCCTTCTTTAATCGCTAAGCGACTCAAGTTTCAAGTCAGTGACCCCTAAATCTTTAATTAACTAAATCTGTTTCTGTACTGTGTGCGTGTTTCTATCTAAAATTTACTAGGCATGCTATTTCCTTTCACTACTACTGAAATCCTAGGCCTAGAAATAGTATTGGTCTAATTTTCGGCAAACTGACAAACTTCATACTTCACCCTCTCTATAAACAACATGCGAACCATGGCCATTGCCCAACATGGGCACACTAGAGATGTGCCAACCTGCTGCTTTTGCTTAACTGATGTAACAGTTCAATTTGTCAGCGCGTATCAGTTTAAATTAACTGATGCGAATTAACAGGAATTCAGACATTCAATTACTGTTGAAACTTACCGAATTGAAATCAACCATCTGTTGTGATGTCTGATAAAAAAAGAAGCAGACAAGGCAAGCGGGATATATGGAGTATCCATTTCCTGTTAAATGAGGTGGTCTCGCACATCAGTCAATTTTCGCATCAGTTAAATTGTATCAACTGATGAAGTTAATTTTGGCCATCCCTGGGACAACCCAGACTTCTCTAGTAGTGTCTACGTCAATAGTAACCGGTGAGCGAACCAACATATCGGTGTTATGAAGACTCAGAGCAGAGACTATCACCTACAATCTTGACACTTTACTCCAAAGCTGGATTACAGCACTACGCCACAGTAAAGTATCTGGCTAAGTAAAGTATTGTTTTGGGTAGAATTTCAACAAAATAAACAAGCCAACTGACACGGCAAGGTCAAAAAAAGCCCACCTGCATGCTAGGGATGGCAAATATTTTCAACATATTGATATATCGCAAACCAAATATCGATCTAACGATAATATTGAAAGAAACACATTGATATATCAGGTAACCGATGCATCGAATTTTAAATGATTTACATCTTTAAAATTATTCACTAACTCTTATGTCATGACCAACAATACAGTACACCAACAATACTGTACTCATGATATGCTGTCACTATTTAGAATAGCCTACTGAATGTAAAAATTAAATACATTTATCTACACAAAACAAGTTGTAGTCTGTGGGGTTGAATGAGCACAATTCAAAATATTTATAATAATAAAGAATAATTATACCTTTAATTATTATGTTAAATAACCTTTAATAACAATCTTATTTTTTCATAATTAACAATGCTCTTAGGCTTCTTATAAACACTAAAAATTAAACAAATTAATTCATTAAACCTACTTCCAATACTTGTCAGGACATCATTTAAAAATAAAAGTTTGAAAATCAATTGTCCATTTAGTCGATTTTGTTTTTCCATTAGTGTTTACAGCTTTAGAAAACAGATTTTTTAAACGAGTGAGTGTTCTTGCAGAAGCCATTGGATCAATAAAATGAATAAGTGTGTTACCTTAGGTAAAACAAACTAAGTTAATTTATTATTTCAATGCACGTTTTGTATGGATAAGAGGCAATTTTAATGTGTTTTTTTTAATCGTCATGATTTTGAGAAGAGAGAAAAATGTAAATATTTAGTGATATGATATATTGGTCAAAATATCGATATGGCCAATATTATCGAAAGTAATATGACAAGAAGTTGTTCATGGTGTTCATAGATGTGGAAAAAGCATATGATACTGTTAACAGAAGTAGTATATGGGAGAGCTTGAGGAGGATAGGAATAGATGAAAGAATGATTGGATGGATGAAGGAGTTATATAGGACACATAGATGTAGGGTTAGAACTAGTATGGGGACTACTGAGTGGTTTGAAGTAAAAAAGGGGTTGAAGCAAGGGAGTGTTTTATCACCAGTTTTGTTCAATGTAATAATGGAGGTGATGATGAGGGAAATTAAGGAGGATGTAGGAGGAGGGGTGAATGCGATGTTGTTTGCGGACGACATTATGTTGTGGGGGGAAAATATAGAAGAAGTGCAGGAGGTATTGAATAAGTGGAATGTAAAGATGATGGAGAGAGGTCTGAAGGTGAGCATGGAGAAGAGTGAGGTGATGGTGGTGGGTAGAGATACGGACCTGGGAGGGGTCGTGGAGTTGAATGGGGAGAGCTTGAAGAAGGTGGAGGAGTTTAAGTATTTGGGAACAGTGTTATCGAGCAATGGGAAAATGGAGCAAGAAATAAGTAACAGATTGGAAGTGGGTGGTAGGTTTTTTGGAAGCGTGAAACACCTGGTATGGGATGGAAGTGTACCGCAAAGGGCCAAGGTAGCAATGTTTAAAACTTATTATAAACCCATGGTGACGTATGGAGCTGAGACGTGGAGATTATCGGAAAGGGAGTGGAGTAGGATACAAGCGGGGGAGATGAGATTTCTAAGAGCCATCAAAGGCAAAACACGAAGAGATAGGATCCAGAATGACGAGATAAGAAGAGGTTTAACTGAAGAGAGTTTGAGAATGGGGGTGGAGAGGTCACGGTTAAGATGGTACGGGCATGTGAAGAGGATGAGACAAGAAAGAATACCTAGAAGAATGGAGGAGATGGAAGTGGTGGGCAGAAGACCCAGAGGAAGACCTAGGAGAAGATGGTTGGATGGCGTGAAAGTCGATGTGGAGAAGAGGGGGGTTGTGTGGGGGGAGGTGATGAGAAGAGAGATGTGGAATAACAAACAGGAATGGAGAGGCTTGGTGAACGCCCGAACCCAGGAGTGAACTGGAGCGGGTTTCCGGATATGTATGTATGTATCGAAAGTAAATATCGAAACATATTTATCGATATTTCCAATATATCGTTGCCATCCCTAATGATAAGCTTTGGCTTTTAGACAAATCTTTTCAATCTCTGGGAGTAGCATTGAAGTATTTGGAGTAGAACACCAAGGCTGCAGTTGTGAGTATTATGTTTATAAAGTTGATGAAAAACATTGCATCATCTGCTCAGGTAACTTTGCTTTGCCAATATAACAGTACTGATTCTATGCAGGTTAGCAAGAAGTGAAACACGTGTTATTAAAATTTGTCTATTTTCATACTCCTGTTAAAAAGGATTTGTATTCTTTTTCTCATTAGATTAAAAATAAAGTCTAAACCAATAAACTATTACTTTTCTAATATTAAATGTAAAATAATCTTATTTTAATTGCTTTTTCAACCTCAAAATCTTTGCAGATTTGTATCCGAACCAAAAATTTTCTGGTTCATAGTAAAAATATTGATTCAGTGGAACCTCTGTAGTTTGAACCCAACATGTCTGAAAACACTCATAAATGCCATCGTGAATTCCTCTGGTCTGAGAGTGGTAAACGTAGTCAATCACTTAATAATTGTATATTTTGTAATATACATTGTGTGACGTTCACTTAAAACAAATTTTTACCAACAAGTGATATACTACGTAATATATAAATTCTTTTAATTATAGACACACTTTGAAATAGAGGTGGGTCAAAGTAACTGGAACTGTCTCGTTGGTACTGTTTCACGCTCGTAACTGCGGCAGTTCCGCTACAACATTTGGAACTCCCAGTTCCAACTTCCAACTTCACAGAGCCAGTGATACAGTACCGGCAACGTCAACAGTACCCATTCTCACAGATTATGCAGTTCTTAGAAATGAAACAAGTCTCGACCTGTACTTCTGTAGACTCTTTAAATAATTTAATAGCCAAAACCAAACAGTTGCGTGCGTGCTATCGCTAATCGTAGTATTCGGCCTTTATAGTATTATTGTTATCTTATATTAGTACTAATTTATTTTACCCATATCTAATTACTCTGGCTAAACAATACCTATGTTTCATTGCCACGTCTACTCCATTGTGAATGTATTTTTTCGAAAACAGGTTTAATTATAAATGAAAGACGAACTCAGTTGAAAACTACAAAAGTTAGGGAACTCGTCTATTTAAATATGAACTATAATTATGTCAAAAAGTGGGTTATATTTAATATTTTGTTCATATATAGGCCTAAAAATGTTAGCTGCATATTTTGTAAAATAAATCATACTATCCTTTTTTTATTTTTTTTTTATCTTATTATTCCTGAGATTACCTCTTTTTTAATATGCATTTTAAATCGTAAGCATTAATCGATATATCCATAAAAAAGAGCGTTATAAATCAATATTTACATTTATATTGTATTAAAATCAAACATGTGTTTAACAGAGTAAATGTTTATCTTATAAGTACCAAGCTGGAACTGAAATTATGATTAAAAACCCACACCCTTTATGGTACTGTAGAACTGACACCATCAAAGCTAAAAGTACCACAGAGAGTGTATCATGAGTCGTGGAACTGTTTGGAACTGGAACTGTCTCGCGGTACTGTCTCACGGCCGGCACCGTTGCAGTTGCAGCTGGTTTCCGCATTGGTACTGTTTGGCACAACTCTACTTTGAAATAAACATTAGCTTTTAAGAGAATAGTCAAACATTTTACATTAACTTATATAAATAATCATGAGCAAAATTAAGTACATTAGAGTGTAATACAGTTTATTTGGGATATTTCTGGTTTTTTTATGCGTTAATTAAATTTGAATGATTAGATACACATAGTTGTACTTAGCAAGTATATAAATCTTGGCTCTTATGTACAAAGTAATATAGTATAAAGTAATATTTTAGCATCGCCACAATCTTATCTCACTATCTTTTATTTTATTCTAAGTTTACTATAATAATATCGACATTTGACTGCAATGACGTTCAGTTATGTTTGGATACAACAAACAAAACAAAGAAACTGAACCAGACCCCACCATAAAACAAAAGTAACTAGTAGTAACAGTGTTAGGAATTACTTAGAGCTCCTCATTTTTTTAAAAGTTGCATCGTCTTTAATAACAGCAAAGGCCACTAATTAGAAAAATCCAATTAGTATACTACACAAACTAAAATGTAGATCACTAAAGTTCATTTGGAAATGTATACAGAATAAATTGCAATAGTTTATAGTTTATACAAACAGACTTTTGAGTCATTTGTAATAACTTGAACCATTTACAATGATTCTGGCCCTGAATAATATAGTAACTTTACTAATTTTTGTAATAAAAAAATATAAAAAGTCTGCAGATCTGGAATTTAATCAGGCTATTCTTAATATGATAGAAAACTTCAAATTAAAGCTATAGAAATGTAAAAATTATATTTCGTCTGCCCCTAGGGCAGTTTTGTTATGTTTCATGTTCGGAAAGAGATCACTGACAACCTTTTCTAAGTCTACTGGGAATTTCTCTTCACTGAGATCGATAGTGTAAGGGTTGGGAAGCGGGGGATTGCGAGTGTGGTGACGAATCATGTGAGTCGTCAGGTTACACTTCTGCGTGAACTTGTGGTTACACTCACTGCACGCCCACTGCTTCTCCCCTGTGTGGATGCGCATGTGTATGTCGAGCGAATTCTTCTGCGAGAAGCACTTCTCACACACCTTCATGAAGAAGTAAGAAATTTCAAAAATTACTTAAAATGAACTCTATTGATATATTAGGTATTGTTTAGGTCAGGAAAGCAGGCTTATCTTTTTTAAAATTCCTTTGGCAAGTGCTTTGAAAGTTAAAACACACACAAAAGGTAAACCAACCCTCTCCTGTGATGGACTGAAGATAAGGCTGGTGGCATTTAAATATATCTATGATTGTTTTACCTTCTGTATGTGTGAGTATGTGTTAACTTTTAAAGGACTTACCAAAGTGAAAGGCATTTTTTAAATGATAAGCCTGCTTTCCTGTCGTAAATTAAGCCTAAAACCTAAATGTTTGAGGCACTTGCCCTATTGTGAAATCAAATCAAATCGTTTACTAAGCCAGTAAACATATATACATGTATTAGCCAAGTCATAGTAAATGCAATAAAACATTAATCAACTAAGACTACAACATGTGAAAAGTTAGAGCAAAAACAATTTATTTACATTTCAAAGTTTGCAACAATCAAAGTAAATCAGAGTTATTTATGGCCAGCTAGAAACTCATGGACGCTGTAACAACAAAGGTCGAGCTTTTCAGTTGTTTCTTAAATTGTATATGGTTAGTGTCCAGTTTAAGTGAGAGTGGAAGGCAGTTATAAAGAGCTACACCATTATAAAGGGTATGTTTCTGGGAAATTTAATTTTACAAACGTGAGTGTTTCAAGAATAAATAGAGAAGGAAAGGTCAGAACCTTATAATTTTGAACAAATTCTTTACAGGATTGGCGTTTATTTAAGAAAAATATAACTCTTATGGCTTTTTTTGAAGACAAAAAAAAAAAAAAAACGGGTTCTATTGTTTTCATTTCCCCAAATAGGTACTGCGTAGGCCAGGTATGGGTAGACTAGGCCATAATAAGCCGAGAGAAGAACATCACTATTTAGATTTTTTGCTAAATTTCTCAACATGTAAGTACCTATGCATACCTTTCTGGAGACAAAATCCAAATGCCACCATTATTCCAAGAAATTTAACTTTATCAGATCGGTAAATTATGGTTTCACCCAAAATGACATTTAAAGAAGAACTGTGTTTATTTGTTTTTGAAACTGAAAATTGTAGAAGCTGTGTTTTTTGGGTGTTAATTGACAACATGTTTTCTTGAAACCATTGGAGCAGATTATTTGATTCTATGAAGGAAATTTGTTCTTGAGACTGAATGTTGTGAGCAGACAAAGAAAGGGAGTTATCACCAGAAAATTGACATATCCTACCACTCTTCACACAAGTTGACATGTCATTAACATGTCAACATTAACAGAAATAAAATCGGTCCAAGTATAGACCCCTGTGGCACTCCGCTCAAAACTGGAATCTCAGGAGAAAAGAAGCGTCAAAGACCATCAATACAGTCCACCAATGTAAATTCCACAATCTGGCTCCTCCCTCTCAGATGAGGCGAACCAATCCAGCGCTAGCCCTCTTATACCAATGTTGTACATCTTGCTGCACAACAGGCCATGATTGACAGTGTCAAATGCCTTGCTAAGATCGAAGACAAGGCCAGAGACACACTTCTCTATATCCAGTTCTTTTACAGTATGGCTTAATAGAGAAAACATAGCAGTTGTTGTATTTTTTTGTTTCATAAATCCATGTTGGCAAGAAGATAAAATATTATGCCTCACCAGAAATTTCAGCAATTTAGACAAGGCAAGCTTTTCAAAGATCTTAGAGATAGTGGATGTAATAGATATTGGCCTGTAGTTGTTACAGCATTTTTCGTCCCCGCTCTTAAGAATAGGCAATTTAAGACTCTTAACAATTGACAATTTAAGATCTTTAGGAAAATGTCCAGTCATAAATGATATAGATATTTAAAAATATAATTCTGTTTTAACAGAAATATAACACTATTTTAAAAATTGTTTTAAATTAAGTACATGAGTGTTTTCATGAAATAATTTTGCAGGGATTTTAAAATGAAATATCAGATTCATACAAATTAAAACAACATATTAAAACATAACGATGTTGTCCACCATGGTTGAAATTCAAACTACACAATTTTTGTAATTTAAAATAAAAACAACTGTATTGAAGATAAGTAAGAACTTATATTCACTACCATTAATTTGTGGATCATATGACGATGAAATGAGCTAACAAACTTTTTTTGGCTAGTCCATAAGTTGTTTACATCTTTAAAGCCAAAATAACAAAACTATAATTTCAAGACTGATTCAAAAAAACCAACAATTTTAAAATTAAAATTTAGTTAGGTTAGGTTTTCAAAGACATTACTAAGCTTAATAAAGAAGATAAAACCACGATCTAATAATATACAGTCGCGACACTCACTTGGATATTGGTGACAAACAAGATGCTAGGGATCTTACTGGCCAGCCAGTAGCATTTATATCTCTGTATTGTTTACATTCATATCTATGATTAGTAAATGTCTAATAACTGATAATCAATGACCTGTCATAGCTCTTTTTGTATTGTTATTATTCCATTTCTATGCAAAATAAAATGCATTTAATTTTTTAAAAGGTAATGCAGCGTAGTTGTGTTGGCTAGCTAATTGGAGCTCTAGTGTCACGCTAGCTCAATAGCACTTCAATGTAAGTGTCTCAACTGTATATTGTTAGACTGTGATAAAACACTATAATAAAACTTAATAAATTATTAATGTAAGGGCTTTGTTAGTTATGAACTTATTTCCCTTGATAATTTAAATGGTATCAAATTATAAGTACTTCACTTACTTTGCACTGAAAGGGCTTCTCTCCAGTATGAACTCTGGAGTGACGAACCAAAAATGATTTCTTTGTGAAGGTTTTATTGCAGACATTGCACTGATACTGGATAAGTGGCTAGAAACACAAGAAAAAAAAAACCATAAATCCAACTAGACAAAAGAACCATAATTCTAAACAGCTGGAAATTTAAATATAACTTTAGGGCTAGTACAACTTTAATAAAATGTTTTAATTTCTTGCAATTAAGTATGACAAGAAGGATAATTTATAAGGAAAAATAAAAAAAAGTACATCTTAGCCTTAAATTTGTAAATCAAGGTATTTTCTAATTTGCACGTTTGAACATGCAGATTATGAAATACATGCAGCAAAATGTTCCATCATCTCTTTCAGTTGTCTTCCCAGTCAGTGATTTTCAACTACTATAAACTATGTAATACGTGATTCGTAAATCTAATGTACATGACTTAAGTGTAACCTTCTCCACTAACCTAAATTTTGAGCTGCACATCAATGAGCATCCAAACATGGTCTTAATTTTGAAGCATTGATATATTTTCGAAATTGAACTAAATTAACTGAAATTAATATTCTTTATAGCATTGATATTCAAAATTATTTACACAAAAATGATTCAATAATTTTTAAATCACTTCCTATCCTTTGTATACCTATGTTAACAATTAATAACATATTACTTTCAAAATATTCGTCACATTATTCACACAAACACGTACAGTGGTAGTGATCCACCCACCTGCCCACAAACGTACTATCTGCTCATATGAGCCCCATGAAGCCAATTTAGCTGTCCTATGAAATTATTTCTTATACTAAAGTAAAACCTCTAATATCTGAATTAATTTGGCGTTAGACAATACGGATAAAGGAAATTCAGATACCAGATGATAACATTAATTACTAATCTAACCAAGACTTAATCACTAGATTAAACAAAAGGCAGTGATAAGTAAGCTGACATTCGTTTACATTGTCTTTTCATAGGCAAATGCGTACCACATCAAGTAGACTAGAGTAATACTGTATTTTTAATGTATCACGGAAACTGAAGGCACTACTGTATTGTATTTTATTATTTACTGACGGGTTTATTTTGTTTATTTATGTGTTTATTTTCAGAAAAACATTTGAAGAATGATATGTTTTGTATTATTATTAATTTCTAAGATGCTGATCGTAGAGATATGGGCGAAGGACGAATATGAGGATTGAATGAGTGTAGATGAACGAGTGCAGTCATTGTTACTATCTGAGTTCGACTTAGCTCAGAAAGGACTATTTATTAATAGCCCAATAGCCAGGGCGACTATGGGACCTAAATATTTACGTGGAATCTGAACCACATAAATATTTTCAGCTATTGGTCTGATTTTCAGCTAGCTGATACGTCTGACGATCAGTAATTTATTTATTAATTCTTAAGACACAGATCGTAAATATACAGGCAAATATGAATCATAGGTAATCATAGACAGTAATCATAAAATAAGTTACGCTTTTTTATTATGAACCCGACGACATATGTCCAATGCAATAAACTTAACAAAATTTAAAATATGTAACTTAAAAAAAAAAAAACGCATGATCACCAAGAATTTCTAGAGAAATGTCTGTCAATAAATTTTTTTGTCAGAATCAGACACAATTACTTGACTAAACAAATACTGTTTTGCATTATGTGACCTATAGATATTCCCTCACTTTAAGCATGCAGAATAATGTCCTGGTTATTTTTCCTTAAGACCAGTCTGGATATCGGAAGATTTGGTAATCACTTATCAGAGGTCTGGATATGAGAAGGGTTAGTGTACATTTATAGGTAGTTCCAGCAGCCTTTCTCTACTTCAGCACACGCTGGAGTAACTAATATCTGAGCTAATAGTACGCGAAACAGTCGTCTAAGCGCTTATTTGAAACTAATCACAGTTAAATAGCAGCACAGACTCGTGTCTGTAGCGATGCATTACTTTGGTCTGTTTGTTTGTTTCTATAGTCAATAATATTAGTAAAATATGTAAAAAATAAGGCAAAATAATTGGATAGAATAATCAAAATATACAAAATCGACTGAAATTTATTCAATAATATTTTTAAGAAGCCTTTCAAACTGATTGTAATTCAGTATACTTACAGAACTCTTGACAGCATATCAACTCATTACGGCTTTATAATTTCTTAAAAATTACTCTGAAATATGTTTTTCACATGTCTTCCTCATCCTGTGGAATTTAATTAAAGACTAACAGTTGACTTATTCATATTATGTGGATTTCTGAAACACAAAACTGCCTACCATGCCTATTATAATCTGACGTTTAAGTTTTCAGGCAGCATACTTTAGTGGATCTACATATTAACCCTTAAAACGCTGAGTAATTTTCTGTAATTTTTCAATTAACGCTTAATTTTCTTGAATATATATAATTTTAGTTTTTGTAGTTATATTTTTTTTAAAATCTAAACCAGGATAGTACAATGTAAAAAAAATAATAATAACGATATTGTATTTTTATATTCATTTTTTATTCATTACAAAGTTTTGTCAAAACTGTAAAAACGAAATATTATTGGATGCAATTAAAAAAATTTTATACTTGCAAAAATAAATTTTTCAATTAAAATATGATTTTAGAATGACAATTTCTTCCTTAGAAAGTAGCAGCTGTATGAAAAACTTCAAAACTATAAATTGTATAGCCATTATAAAAATATATACAATATAACTCAATAAGACAACAGATTATACAAAGTTTATTATTTTGAATTTACTCTATATTTTTCATTGTGAAGTCTAGTTTTATTTTTGTTGTAAATAGTGTTTATTTTGTGTACATAATCTGTTTGTTTACACACCAGAGGTTAGTACAATGCACGAGACAGACGTCAAATAACTGCAGACTGACGAGCGCCAGCCGGTCGCCGCGTCATGTGACTAGCAGATGCGTATATATTTGCTGCGAGCGCTAGCGGTTACCTCGATAGAGGCAATAATGAATGAAAACTTCATATTATTTACATTCGTTGCCTAGTAACCAGTCTAAAGGTCTCGAAAATGAATAATAACCTGAAAATAGTCTTGACCTTGAATCTTAGAACTCGCTACGTTGTATTAGGCCTGTTCTAGGATTATTGTTATCAGTTTGCGAAATATTACGTATAACGCGTTACGGGCAATTGTAAACATGCGTATATATACGGATGTCGCGTTTTAAGGGTTAAAGATGATTTATGACAACGCATAACTCCTATCTCCATTATATGACAACATTTAAATAGTACATGAAATATAAAAGTTCATTTGATTAGTATGTCTGCATGACATACCAAGGCAGGAAGAAGCTTGTCATCTGTATCAGGAGCTGAAGCCATGGCAGACTGCATCAGCTGGGGTTGAGCATCGCGAATATGTAACATGAGGTGAGCTTTGCGATGACCCGATGTTCGGAAACGCTGAAAACACACAGGACACCGGAACGGCCGGGAACCTGAAATCGTACATCTCATTAAGATTCTTTTTGCGATACACAATGAAAATTTCACACTGAGGTAGTCAGAATGTTGTTTTTGTATTAATTTACTACTGTAAGGTTAGTGGACTTAATGTTGGTGTTGTGTTACTGAATCACTTTGACGAATCTGTATTGAAGGTTTAGTACCTGCTATCTGCAAGTGATCCTGGAAATCCTGTTGGACTACGCGTTTCGCCATCATCAGATTCTTACACTAAACTTGAAACATTTTTTAACACATTCTCAATGGTCTTGTCAAAGTTAAAAACACATTGACAATCAAATACTTTAAACACATTACGAACAATGAAACACTGAATAACATGTGGTAGGCTCACTTGAACACAACATCCGATATGCAAATCTGTCAAAACTCTAATAAATTAAAATAGACGAGAATAAGAATTGCGATAAAGCCAGCGGTCATATTTCAGCAAATAACAGACAGTACTTTCAGTTGAGTCTTAACAGACGTGCGTATAAAATGTTTTATTCAAGTAGGCTTTCCCACATTTTTTCAGTGTTTCATTGTTTGTCATGTGTTTAAATGTATTCAATGTCCAGTTTATAAATTTTGAATGTGACCGTCGTGAATGTGTTAAAAATGTTTCAAGTTTAGTGTATCTGATGATGGCGTAACCTTGAAACATGTAATCCAACAGGATTTCCAGGATCACTTGCAGATAGCAGGTACTAAACTTTTAATGCGTTAGTGGACTTGTCTTCTTAGGCAAGTTTGCTGATGCCCCATGTCTATTAATTTCATATTATATTTCTTGACTAGGCCATTGCCTTTATTTTGGTGTTCTCAATTATACCTTGATTGTATTTTTATGAAATAAATGATTATACTCTGAAATTATAAGGCAATAAAGTATCTTTTACTAATGTATTTTTTACATGCACTGCTTTTATTTTTAAATGTTCTTAATTCAATTAATTCATTCCATATTCAAATTGTTAGATTTAATAAATAAATGATAAATGTGTTATGAACATATAGTGGACCTAAGTATAGTTTAAGGATCAGTTTTGAATTTCATATGAAATATAAAAACTTTCCCTGATCAATTCTTTAAAAAAAAATCATGTTTTAATTTTTTGAAAACATTTTTTTAACAAATAAAAATAACATTAAATCTTGCCTGATTTCTTACGTTAAATAAGATCATTGATAAGTCATCCATTATTTAATTTACTAATACAAATTTAAGTAATTTTAGTTACTATATAGAAAACACAAATATTACCTGTGTGCAGCCTCATGTGGACTTTTAAGGAACCTTTGGTTGCGAAGTAATAGCCACAGACATGGCAGACACAGCGCTTCTGCGAGTTGTGTGTTTTAAGGTGGCAATCCAGTGTGGACTTAACCGTAAAGCACTTGGAGCAAAAGTCACACTGGTAGGGACGCTCACCCGTGTGGATGCGTAAATGACGTACCAAGTCACTGGGCTTGCGGAAACTTTTAGGGCAGTACTTGCATTGGTTAGCATGTTGTGGTTCATTCTTGTACATTTCTGGGTCCTGCACGGTGAATGCCAGTGAAAGAGAGTACACAATATTACAACTTACAATAAATTACAGTTTCACTTACTATGTTAATTTAGAGTAGAACTTGTTTCATGAGTATATAAATCTTCATCTATTGTCACCTGGATTACAACTTTGCTAATACTGTGGAGTATTACTTTAATTAACATATTTTACCATTAATGATTGTGTAATTCATGGCATTCTATTTGCTAAACTTAAATTTTACAATCTTCCTTAAATTACTTTAAAATGGATGACATGTTATTTATTAAATCAGTTTCGTAAAACAATTATTTACAAAGAAAATGCCCAAAACTTTTCTGATTGGAAAGAAAGCTTTTTGGGTCCCCAAGGATCAATTATGGGACCTCTTTTGTTTTTAATTTACATTAATGATTGGGCTTGTAAACTAAATTCAAATTTAATTATTTATGCTATTAACATAACAACCATATTGAAGGCCAATAATAATAATACTGTTAGTTTATAAAATTCAATAAAAGATGTTTTTGAAAAGTTAAGTAAATAATTTGTTTACTGTAAATAGTATATGACTAAACAGTTTTAAAAAAACTCAAATTATTTGTTTTAAAACCATAAAAATATTGACAATTTTTAGTTGTAGATCAATTTTTAAAGAAAAACTGTTAATCAGGCAAATTTAACAACATTTATGGGTATCCAAGTTTTTTTGCGGTCCAGATATTGGAAGATTCGGTTATCAGAGGTCCAGATATAAGAAGTCTTACTGTGTTAATTTAGAGTAGAATTTGTTAACTGAGTATATAATCTTCAGCTACTATGATCTGGAGTAAATTTTGGTGACAGTAAGGAGTAGCGCAGATGAAGTGTTTGTAATTTGTAGACAATAATGTACTACTCACAATACTGTGAACTCTTTTAGAACTGTACCAAAAATTGATAACTGAAAAACGTACACCGACATTTTTCTGGATTGTATGAAAAAGTACATATGCCCAAAACATTGTTTTCGTTTATTTAAAAATCTATAACTTTGGCTCCAGTCCACATACCTCTAAGATTTTAGCAGTCAAATGTTCAAAATAAAATTTGATTTCACTTTCATGCCGAAGGACACTGTTTTGGTCCTATATTTTGTACAATAAGAAATCAAATTTATTTATTAATTAGCAAACATTTAAATTCCATAAAGAAAAAGAAATTTAAAAAAATCATAAATCGGAAGGCATATATGTTTTAAGTAAATATAACTTTCTATTACACGAGTTCAGTTAGTAAGGAATGGAAATCTACTGACAATCTTGGGAAAATACAAAAATGTGTCTCCCGAATCATTCAATATGTACACTAATTTACTCCAGTATTCAATTTCGACACCACACAAACTTGAGTCCAGAACACATCAAGTATGTTAAAAATAAATATTTTCTATGAAACACTTTTCAATAAGCTTGGATTTTGTTAGTTTGTAGCTTTCATAAAAAGATAAGAATGTTGTTTACTACATTTTTATTACCTTGACATCACTAATTCTATCTCGTTCAGCTATCGAGGCCTTTAGGACGTGTTCAGACATACTGGTGGCTTCCAGGTTTGCCAGTTTTTGAGCCTCCTCCTCAGTGAGTTGTCGAACCTCTCCACGACGTCTGCGCATTTTGGCACCTTCTGGCCGGTGCTCTGAAGTTACGTGCCGCCTCAACTGACCTTCTGATCGGAACATTTGACTGCACACACTGCACTTATGTGTCCTACGAACATTAATAACTGATGATTACAATAGAAATTAAACATTAAGACTAAATGATCATAGTAATAACTGTATTACAAGTTGTTAGCTTTCTAATCTTTAAGAGACTATTGAAAATGGTACTTTATGCACAGTTTCGAAATTCAAGATTGAGTTGAGTTTTTCACATAATAATCTGGTTTTATCGAAATACTCTGTTTAGACCTCAGTCAAAAGACATTTAAACTCACCCTTCCAGCCACTAGAGTTACCCATCGCACAGAAACATCTATTGACTGTGTGTGCACCAACTTACCTCTCGACAGTCTGGAAGTAAAATTATTCCAAACAGGCCTCTCAGATCACAAAGCCCAGCTCTGTACTCTATCCTCCAAGACAAACCATAATCCACAAAAATACCAGCTTAAAAGGAAAATAAATGCAAACTCCATCTACTCACTTAACATGGCATTAGGACACTACAACTGGGACAATGTACACTCAGCTGAAACAGTTGACGATGCATTTAACAACTTTATATAAATACGGTTTCTCGAGAACTGGAGGCCGCATGACCAATCAAAAAGGTAATGTCAAAACCAAGCAGAAAACACGCAAACTATACAGACACAGAAACTCTAAAACTAAAACAAAACTACCTCAAAGCACTAGACAAATACAACATATCTGGAGATGAGAACGACAAAGCGATAATGGCAGAAAACAAAAAAATATATGACCTGAAACTGAAGGAACTGCGCCAGAACACAACATCCAACCATATCAACCAAGCTGACAACAAATCCAGGGCGATATGGGACATCATAAACCAAGAAAGAATAAACAAACGAGGAAAAAAGGAAGATAAACAAATACAACTGAATATAAGAGGGGAGAAGATAGACAAACCTGAACAAGTTGCTCAGGAGTTCAACACTTACTTCTCTACCATAGCAGAGCATACGTTGAGAAACGCAGATCAACAAGTCCGCATAAACAGAACAAGGGTCATACAAGCACCTCTAATCGAACATAAATTAACACTGTCACCCACAAACGAAAAAGAAGTAAAGGAGATCATTACCTCGCTCAAGAGCAAGACTTCAAGTGGCATTGATGAATTCTCAGCTAAACTAGTAAAACAATGTGCTCATAATCTCATCCACCCTCTGACTATAATTATTAATAAATCCTTTCAGCATGGCACCTTCCCATCAGCACTAAAAACTGCCAAAGTCTACCCCAAATTGAAAAAAGGAGATCCTACCCAACTAAACAATCTCCGTCCAATTTCTATTATCTCCACATTCTCAAAAATAATTGAAAAAATTGTACTTAAAAGGTTAATGAGGCACTTAAATGACCATGAGCTTCTGACTAAAATACACCATAGATTTATGAAGGGCAAATCTACCTACACAGCCATCACAGCCCTTGTGGAATACATTATAGACCATATCGACAAGAGTAGATACACCTCAGCAATACTACTTGACTATTCAAAAGCTTTTGACTGTCTCGGACATGAGATCATTCTAGACAAATTGCAGGCTCTAGGAATCCAAGACTCCGCAAATAGCTGGTTCCGCAGTTACCTATCAGGCCGTAGACAACTAGTGGAACTGAACTACACCAAAAATGGAGTCCTCCACACTGCAAGATCTGGCCTACAACCATTGACAATAGGAGTCCCCCAAGGCTCGGTTCTGGGGCTGGTGCTTTTCATCCTTCTCACGAATGACTTTCCTGACACAATCAAAGACTACAGCACTGCAATTATGTACGCCGACGACACAACGCTTTTGATGAACAATGACTGTCCTGAAGACCTAATTACAAATGCTCAAATTGCTCTTAACATAACTTTTGACTATTGTTCCTCGAATGACTTGGTTGCAAACCCATCAAAAACTAAACAAATCAACTTTGGAAGAAGAAGCGACCATATCCCACCCCTGCCTGGTGTTAATCAAACAGACGAAACTGAGCTCCTTTGGAATCCTCCTGGATGCTAACTTTACCTGGGGTCCGCACATCAGCAAGCTTTGTAAGAAGCTCAACTCTGCAGTCTATGTGATTAGAAGAATCCTGCACATTTGTAATCCCGCCTCAGCAAAAGTAGCATACCACGCCTTGCTGGAAACTCATCTCAGATACGGAATCCTTGTATGGGGAGGAACATCTGCACACAATATAAAGAGAGTCTTGACAATTCAAAAGAAGGCAATAAGAACATTGGACAGCTTGGGATCCCTTGACAGCTGCAGACCTGCTTTTAAAAAGCTAAAGATCATGACAGTCACAGCAATCTACATTCAGGAAGCCATACTGCATGTAGACAGACTTGAACTACCTAGGGAAAACAGATCACACCCATACAACACAAGACATAAAGCAAGAATCCCAATTCAAAAACCTCGAACAACACTCCATGATAAGAAGCCCAGCTCTATAGGCAGTAAACTGTACAACATCCTCCCGGCAGACTTCAAACAATTAAAAGGCGACCTCCTGAAACGTAAACTCCATGCCTGGCTGATTGACCACCCAGTTTACACCATCCAGGAGTTCATCGACAAGATAGAACAATGACTACTTATCTTACTATCTAATAATGTATAATATATGACGCTATAACTGTTCTCAAAGTTCATGTAATAAAGTAATTCTGATTCTGAAACATGGCGAGTAAACAAAATCCATTAATTAGTCAATCAATTATAGAATAGTCCCCTTAGCAAAATATTTGGAACAATACATGATATTATAGTAGAAGAATTTGAAAGTTTATCATAATATTTATTACAACAAATAATACAAAATAGTTTAAATAAACAATCTTTAAATTATTATATGTATATAATAATCTTTATACAGGGTGTTGAAAAAGTATGGAACCACCTTCATTTATCTTAAATGGGTCCCGGTAAATAATTGAGATTTAGTATAACTGTGTAGAAAGTTTTTTCTATCTTTTGATGCATTTTGTAATTTTGTTTAACCAGTTTTACCTTTTGACTGGTTAATCTTTCTTAGCAGAGGGTCTTTAACAAGTATGGAACCACCTTCATTTCTTTGAAATGGGTCCAGATAAATAATTGAGATTTAGTATAAATCTGTTGAACATTTTTGTCTATCTTTTAATGCAGTTTGCAATTGTTTTTTAACTAGAGGGGAGGGCCCGTGGAGAACTTAGGAAAACATTTAAATGAAAGACTATGATGAGTTAGTTGCCAATCATTTTAAAGCCTATTTTTTTCTGAATAAGATGACATAAATTTCAAGTCAAAAGAACCACCCTATCAGAAATGGTGACTGGTTAACCTTCCTTAGCAGTGATATTTGAATGGGAATCCGATAAGTTGTTAAAGCCAGTTATGTTCTATTTGTATCATCATGGCACTAATATCATTTTAAGATAATTTTCTATTTCTTTAACCCTCCCACTGTTTACTATGTGTTTCTATAATGTTAGCCCATTTTTGCCACAAGTGTAAGGATAAATTTAAAAATTGATATAAAATACTGAAAATATTATAACTTATGCTTTATATACAGTATATAAAGCTTAATATATATAATTTTATTTGTAAAATTATACAAAACTTTAACAAGCAAAAGATAAGTTGATTTGTTTACTTTGAAATGTTGTTGAGGTCAAGGGAAGATAAAAAAATCTTTTTTTTCAAAACATATTTTCAGATCCAAGCTACCTCGAGAAATGTTTATATTTACGATGCAAACATTCTGAAATAGCCAATTTGTTCTAAATGTTATTCATAATCATAAAATATAACTTATATAAACAATATTTACGTAAACAAAAAACTACAAAGAGACAATCGAACTATGTACACACCATTTACAGCTGTTCTACCACCAGCTGTTCCAATGTTGTTGATTATATCATATGATAATCTGTGTTCCTGATACAAACAATAACCGTCTACTCACAAATATTGCGAGATATGTGGAGAAACTACGATTAAAACAATATCAAATATACATAAAAAAATTATTGTTAGTAACCTCTTTCCAGTAGGTAACCAAACCATTACGTAGTTGTCGTTTTTCAGAAAAAAATAGGCTTTAAAATGATGGACAACTCATCATAGCCTTTCATTTAAACTACAGTAAACTCTCGGTTACCCGAGGCAATTGGGACCGAGACCACCTCGGATATGTATAAACTCGGATAATACAGACGTTATGGTAAAAATAATTTAAAAGCCATGAAAAAGTACAAAACTAGTTTATATTAAGAAAAAGGGCAGACTAACGTAAATGTAGCTACAGTCCTGTAAGAAAGTGGGAACATCAGGTGTCTTTTAAAAGTTGTATCACCACAGGTTGACAAGAAGTTGGGAATAAGTATTCCATTTTAAAACTCTACAACAGTCAGTAAAAACTTCAATAATAGAATTTAATGGTAAAGATCTAATGAAATCTCCATAGGCAGCATTTTGGATGGGCAATTTCCACTAATGTTATATTATTTTTCACAACGAAAGCAGAGCATTCCTTCCTTCGTATTTAACCGATCTCCAGTCTTATTTTTTCATCCTGCCCTGCCTTTCGTATTTCATCCACCCATGGTCCACAGTAGTATTCACCACTTAGTTATATGTGCAGAGTACCGTTCAGTTCATTTACAGAATGAAATCATCTTATTTGTACTGCTGTCTCCCATAATCTGCATTACCCTCTTAATAGTGTAGGTATTCAACACTTTTATGGAACAAAATTAGCCTATCAATACCATATTTGTCGTACACATTGGTGACGAAAACACTGATTGATTCATCATTTCAATTTCGTTATAAGATAAACAACTGTCAACTATTTACCACTCATATCAAAACACTGTAATAAAATATTGAACAATAACAGTAATACCTATAAATTACGGCAATATGTCCAATACTGTATTGTAAAATCACAAAAGTCAACACACTAAAACAACCACATTTAGTACGAAAGCAGTTGACTTCGTCTTGGTGGTGGATGGTGTCAGGTGATAATTTGTCATTAGTGAATACATTTTGGTGGACATCCATCATAAATATATCACGTGACGGCCCTGCAGCGCCTTAACCTAACACCAACAGCCAACATTGCTTATCAAATGATTATAGGATGAGTCGTGCTGTAGTTGTTCTGATAGCTTTATGCATATTTTCATCTTCTGATGACTAAGTCGGTTGATCGGAGCTCGGATAATCAAGATTCTACCGAATTTACGATATCCACCATGGGCCCTCCCCTCAAGGCAAAAAAATTATAAACTGCTCAAAAGATAGAAAAAAACTTTCAAAAATGTTTACTACATCTTAATTATTTATATGGACCCACTTAAGATAAATGAATATGGTTCCATATTTTTTCAATACCCTCTGCTAATAAAGATTAACCAGTTGCCATTTCTGATAGGGTAGTTCTTTTAACTTGAAACTTGTGGCGTCTTATTCAGAAAAAAATAGTCTTTAAAATGATGGGTAATTCATCATAGCCTTTCATTTAAATGTTTTACAAAATCCTCCTCTTTAGGTTGAAACAAATTACAAACTGCATCAATAGATAGGAAAAAACTTTCTACAGAGTTATACTAAATCTCAATTTTTTATTTGGACCCATCTAAGAGAAATGAAGTTGGTTCCAGACTTTTCAACACCCTGTATATACATGAAGCACATTTTTGTCAAAGCAACTCCTCCCTTATTTATTGACCAATTGAAACGGTTCGGATGTAAAAAAATTTGCCTCTGTTTGTAGTAATGCAACAAGGTCTTCTTTCTTCGATATATTCACCCTGGCGAGCAAGGGAATGCGTCAAAGAACATTTTTCAGCCACAAGAATAACACGGAGAGAGAGAAATTTACATGAATCGAAAAGTAACAGCTGTTCAAATGTATAATGATATCCATACAATTTAAAAAAACGTTGGAATGTAAATAATGGTGTTTGTAATATTGAGAAGTTTATATCTTTCATAATATTAAAAACAAAGGAAGGTTGTAAACATGGTTTTATTCACACACAACTGTAAGGCTCTGCCCACTGGACTTGAAGGTTTCAATGGCAATTTAATGCACCTATTTTATTTATTTAATTAATCTTCAGCTGTTAAACTAAAACAAATGAAATTAACACGTTTGAAATAAGCTAAGTGTTATCATTGTATGTTTACACTAATAAATAGGTAGTAAAAACGCAAGTACTGGGAGTGAGATACTGTAAATAAATGCAATACTGTGATTTTACGTTCCACAGTTTACCTACTAATATTTTGTAGTCAAAAGTCACAGACAGAGATGTCTCAAGCGCAGCGTGTGTCGAGGTAGCATGAAAAGTATTCAGGAATGTCTCCCAGTAATAAATAATACACCCCTCAAATTAGACAAATTTTTGTAAAAAGGTATTAGTAGCTTCTCCTTCTTAAACAAACTAAGATAGTTGCATAAAATTTAATTGTTCTAAATGGCAAGATGAAATTAGAAAACACTAAGTTTGCTCTAGCGACATTAGAGGGAAGTGTATCATGATACTGAAAGTATCATATGTGAATTTAACTTCTCATGTAAGATTGTTCGTTCTCAAACGGATTTAATTTAGTATTAAACATGACAATAATAGAACCTACCCTAAATATATATAAACACAAGAAATGTAACTGACTTGTCATCAGGATTGTGAATGGACATGTGCCTGGCGAGAGAAAACAGATGGGCGAACGATGATCCACACTGCTCACACACAAACTCATTTTCTCGCCCATGACTCTTGATGTGTGCCTGAACAAAACCATAGTAAAAACTTTTGTAAAATAATTAAGCTTTTGCAATCAAAACTCTGTAGAATAATTCTTGATTTAATTAATTGTAGTATCGCAACAATTGTAGCATCACAAGTTGTATATATTTTGATTTCTATAAATTGTATGTTATACATAATACATACATTAAAACAGTAATAAAAGTTGGAATTTTCCTTTCAAATATAAATTATCATATTTGTTTTACTCCTTTATTTATTTGAGTTCCCACTACAGCAATTCTACTTCTGTGGCCATTCGGACCCTAGCTAAGTTTTATCCAATTCGCCTCCATTTTCTTCTGTTGTGCACCACCTTTACTTCCACCTTCTCCAGATCTGCTTACATCATATTATTTCACCACAGTTAGGTCTTCCCAGAGCTTTCTTGGTTCTGGCTTCCTTTCTAAACTTTCTTCACCAGTTTGTCATCTTCTGTTCTTTCAACGTATCCCAGCCACCTTTCTCTCTATTTTCACAATATCCAAAGACTATATATTGTTCCTTATATAGCTCTCTAAGTTCTCTATTCTTCCTTATTTGCCAGCTATCTCCTTCTCTCAGTAGCCCAAAAAGAGTACAATTATCAATTGCACACTTTTTTGCGACAGTACGTGCAAAAAAGTGTTTTTATGGGGAGAGTGGGTTTTAACTTTGGCTTTTACTTATAGGATAAGTCCTGTAACTAAAAAAAAATGTTACATTTAGCTCACCTACCCACCCATACACATAAAGTAATGAAGAATCAAGAGAATATTTTCATAATTAAGATATACAATTTCAAAACTGCATGCATAGGATGAACTTTAAATTTCAAGACTTTAGTTGCCAAAGAGTGCCACTTTTAAGACATCTTTGGCAATTGTATTAACACAGACCTGTGAGTAATCTGTCTTAAAAAATATCTCCCTACTAAAGAATATTGACTTAAATTACACTGTAGAGCTATGGCAAATATGAAATATTTCAGAGTAGCTTGAATAGTCAATTGCTCTCCATTATGGCAACTATTACTTACCCTGTACTGTGCAGCTGTGGCAAATGTCTTATCACAGATATCACAGGAGTTGTGAGTGGCTCTGTGTGTGGCCAGTTCCTCTCCATTCTGACAATCGTGGCCGCATACATCACACCTGCAACCGTACATTTTCCATCAGAGAGATGGTGTTACATTCAATCCTAATACCACTACAAAAACACCTAAGTATAGTAGCCACGGGATATCTGGAGCTGGTCAGTGTCGGGGGAGGGGGTTCTCTGACAATAAACTGTGTTTAGCTACTAGCATTGCTGTAAACACCAACTCATCATGTCTACAAGTTACCTTTTTTATAACACAACTCCCATCTTATTACTTACTGATATTTATTTATAATCATATTACTTGGAATTACAATGTTTTATCGTGATAGAATTAATTAATTATAGGACATTATTGTCTTTTGTAAACAGAAAGTTATTTTTTAGTCAAATTCCACAAATTTAATTTTCACTATGAGCGCTTTCGCCGGTTAAGAGTTGTTTTTTTGTTGCATCTTAACTGGCGAAAGCGCTCTTAATGAAAATTAAATTTGCGAAATTTGACTAAAAAATGACCGTCTATTTACAACCTAATCAATTCCATCAAGAATATACAGCAAAAAACTATTGTTTTTGTGTAACATTTAATGAGAAAAATAAAAAAAAATTAATTTGGAACACCAAATAATTACACTTTAGTGAATTAATAGAATGTAGGTTATGTGAGTAAATAAGTACTGTCAGTTTTTGATTGTATGCAGTCCGTAATTTAAATTAATAATAAGAAATACATATTTGTGAATGACTTTGTGAACAGTATTCAATTTAATCTCTTTAACGAAAGACAGTTGTTAAACTAAATTATTTAAATTATAACATCTGTGGCTAAGTTATTAAATACATAAGAATTAATAATAAAAAATAACAAAACTGTTCTAATATAATTCAATAACAAATGCTCTCTATACAAAAAAAAAGCAGCGACACACAACTCTCTAATCAGCTGATCAGTAGCGGTAGCCTTCTGCATGTCAGCCTAGTACAAAGCCACGCATGTGTATGCTGTACGCTAACCTCCGCTAACCCCCAAGCATTTGAACAGTAATGGATAGCTGAAGATATTTTGAGGCAATTATAGTTGCTGATAGATGTTTATTACACTTAATAATTGACTATTTTATTATACAGACTTTATATGGCTTTAATTTTACTATCTGACATTTTGATTTTACTAAACTAAATATTATTTGGCATTAATATCTTCTATTTCGATATAAAACCCGCCATGAAACTCTCAAAAAGAAGATTCTATCATATGGATATATGATATCCATATGGAATCAATATGGAAATATTGAGATGGATCTTTCTACCTTCAAAGTAATGTGTAACTCAAAATAGAGGAATTTGAATGTTGGATCAAGCTTGCTATTGGTAAACTAAGTCTATACAAGTGGTTTTGTATAAATCCTACAGTCAACAGTGCGACCGATTGTTTGAATTGATCAAACTTGCACTTAGAATAATTGAATACAAAATGTGAAAAATTAATCAGAATCAGAATCAGCGACTGGTAGTTTGAATAATAACTTTCTTGAAAAATCTAAAGAATATATATGTTACACAAATATTTTGAAAAAAAAAGAATCTAAAAACAGCTATTTTCAATATCAGAATTTTGCTGGAGAAATTACTCATCACTGTCAGTACCTTACTAAAAATGTTCTTGTTAAATACGTTCCTAATGATAATTTTTCGACAGGTGATGAAGTGTTATAACCTTAATATTTAGTATAAATTCAATTAGATAATAACTATTAATCCTACGTAAGGTAAATAACAGTAATAAATAGGTCATACATAGCAATTATTTGCTTCTTTGGCAATTTATTTTAAATCTTATTTACAATTCATGTAAGATGTGACTTTTTTAATTAATAAATAAATGAATGGGCATTTGTTACTTTTTCTTAACATGATTTTACTATGGTTGGAGCAAGCTGTGCGGGCAAAGTTATTATTTAAAAAAATAAAACTTTGGTCACCAGTTCATGTAGGTTGCTGGGCTGTGCGTGAACTTTATTTAACGAGTGAAGTACTGTTTATCATCCATTGGTATATAAACATAAATAACCAATTATTGAAACTTCCTGTTATAAATTTTAATGTTAGCCTTCTGTAAATAATAAAATTCGAGGGTTTAAACTGCAAAGTCCAAAGTTTGAATCCCCATTGGATTGACAATACTACTACCACTCTATACAGTGAGGCCACGATAATGTGATTGTTTGTCTGAGGTAGTAACACTACAAAAAAAGATGGATTATCAAGGCCTCATAAAAAAAATAACTATAATAGAATCAACACTGTATTTGTTATATGTTACAAAAATGAAATTCAGAAGATATGAAAAACACCATAAAAATAACACACAAAGCCTAGGACTACAAAATAAATGCAAAACATAACTCTAAAGTATGTATGCAAAAAAAACAATCAAGTACACGCTAACATACAAATCATATTACTGTCATATAAGCTACAAACTCAGTGGTCACGAACGCTCCTCTAACACTATAACTACAGTAAGTGTATTAGACAAATTATCTGTTTTACCGACTAGTCTCGGCATCTAAGCAGTTCCAGGCAGGTTAGATTACTGGGGGAGTCAGACTGTTGTGGGGTTAGACTAGCATAACCTCACTACATATCTATTTTACCTTATATCGATGTAAAATAAACTGTATTACATTATGTACCTAATGGGACTAGATATATTTATCACCTGAAATCAGATTCATCGCCTGTGTCTATACTGGGTAGGTTGGCTGTTGCTAAGTCTCCCTCCAGCTGTATACCAGTGTCCTATAACAGAAATGTACCCCCATTCATCAACACTTTTGAAAATTGTACGCTTTAAAGAGAAATAATGAGAATTTAAGTAACCAGAATACATATCACTTGATAATTATTTCATAATTTCTTAAAAGTACAAAGGTGATTAAGAGGGCTCTAAAGGGAAAGAAAATGTAGAAGTCATGCGATACTGGCATAGAAGTTGGAACTACGTCCAGTTATTTTAGGTGGAGAAAGTTTAATCCACCGGAGTACAATTTAGTCCCTTGAATCATTTCCTGTATAGTAAGTTTTCGTAGTATTTTCAACCGGAAACCCCAATTACCACTCCCTCCCGCCTGCCGTCTCCTCAGGTGGCTACGCCCGACCTTCTATGTCTGAATGTGTTTGAATATTGGGTAACTTCAATAACCTATAAAGTCGAAATGAAGGAGAATTCGAAAATTTTAAAAAGCGATTTGAGTCAAAAATGTCTTTATCTTTAAATAGACATTTCATTTATAATTTTACGACAGTAAATAATGGCAGTATCTAGGACCGGGCAAAGCAGTTTTTATGCTTCTCAGCGCGGGGGTTTAGAGCCCTCTTAAGTTCTTAACACTACATTTAAAAATAAACAAATAAGTTTGTTGAATCTGAAATATGAATATACTGATTATTTTCCAATGCAATGTTTGATAAAGCTCCGTTTCTTCATTTGGCTTAGAATTAAAAAAATAAACATATTTCTTTTTTGTTATTGATAACCACTTCAAAATTCAATAGTTACATCGATTATACATTGTATACACCACTTAACTCTGTAAATTAATATCATTATGCCCCACAATCATATACTGCACTACATAATATAGTACATACATTATATGAATGTTCCGGAGCGACAATTCAATCTAGTTATGTTCCGGTAAGTCATCACTCCTTCTACAAATTTGATCTTATTACTGAAAAGATTATAAAATTAGAACCATTGACTATAGAAACAAACAGAAAGTCCAAGGCAATACATTTGCTGTAGACTTGTACCCCTATCTAACAGTGATATATATAATAAGCACTTCAATGACTATTTGGTGTACTACTAGCACAGCTATTAGTCACGTCAACGTTAGCTAGTGAGAGGCATGAAGAGAGATAGAGAGTGAGACTTCTGGCGCTACCTAGGGACACCTTACACGAACTAATTTCGCTGAACAGGAAAACCGGCTTCACAGGACTTATATGAGCAGACAGTGTTCTTGTTTCTATAATCAATGGTAGAATCAAAATTACCACTAATGTGATTGTCTGCGGCTCTACGAGGCAGTCCTTCTCTAGGTGTGAAATTCTGTGGGACTCTAGTTCTTCACTGCTGCTGTATTCCATTCCGCACTGCTCACAGCTGTGAGGACAAATATATCAGTCTTTTTTGAGGGGCTATCCCAGACGATTAATACACCAAAAAATTGCAAAAAAAACTAGTTATTTGTTCTATTAAAGATAATTAAGTACATTATTTAAAATGCAAAAAATGAACAGTATTTTCTTCAGAGATTAACAATAGTAGAAAACGTTGAACATAAATGTGAAATGTGAACTGCAATAAATATGGTCATTTATTAGGAATATTATGTGATATAAAGTTAGATAAAATAATATTGAATTAAATCAATTATACTCACTACATTTAATGAATCGTGTACTTCAATAAAATACAATACCGTAAGTCTGTTGTTTAAGTAACAACAATTTAAAAAATTGTGATTTGTGAATTGGAAATCAGCAATAAGTAATATTCACAGGTACTGATTCAGTTGAAAAACCTTCGTGAGGTGTTGATTCGTTTCTAATGTCACTAACAACTCATTCAAATTTAACGACTCATTAACGAATCACCCTCACTACAGGCTAGGCTAGACTTACAGTAACCTAGATCTGTGCTCTAACGCAACAAGTACTATAATGATTACTAGCATTTGATCATGAATTTAATGTTAATTTATATCTATTTTAAAATCAGAACCTACCTTGAAAAATTCATCTATAGTTAAGGGTGGTAGGACTGTTTTTCAAGCTTTCTTGCTACAATATGCTTATGTCACATGCACAATTTTGGAAACAACACATGCAAAATGAAATAAACACAAATATTATTAGTTTTTGAGGGTGGGATTGGGGTGGAGATTTAACAGGAAAAGTAAGATTACCTTAGTCTAACATTGACACAAGTAAAAAATCATTAGTTTAAGTTCTTCTTTCAAATGATGATAAAGTAATTTGTGATCAAGAAAATTTCATCTCTAATGGTGTTTTTTTTTTCTATTTTAGAAAAAGACTTATAAACAAAATAAGCCAGCTTCAAATGTCACAAATATGCTGGCATTTGTCTTTCTTTATTTGAAAATATTATTAATATTAATAAATTGCCCTTTCTGAGGAACAGTTGAACTCAGATAGTAACCAGACTACACTCATCCACATTCATAATATAGTCGGCACTGGTGGCGCAGTGCTGTAACCCAGCTACATGGGAACAAAGTGTTTGGGAGATTGTAGGCGATAGGCTGTATGCTCGGTCCTCTTAATACCGACATGGCGTCCGCTTGGTGGTTGCTATCGGCGTGGACACTACTAGAGAAGTCTGGGGTGTCCATGTTGGGTGGTAATCATTGTGCGGATGTTGTGTGGGGGAGATAACTGAGTATCAGGTTTGTCAATTAGCTGAAAATCAGACCAGCACTACGTGGTTCGGATTCCACGTAAAGCTGTAGGTCCCTTAGTTGCCCTGGCTGTTGGGCTATTAATAAATTGCCCTTTCTGAGGAATAGTTGAACTCAGTTAGTAACCAGACTACACTCATCCTACACTCATAAAACCATTCATATTCGCCTTAAAATACGCACAACGTTGTGTCGGCGTCTCATATGTAAGAATGTAAGAATTAATTTGAAGTAAAGAGATTAAACTCTTACTTCATATGTTAACTAAGTAATTACGGGCCACAAAGATTTCATCCCTAATTTTGTTTTTTTTAATCTATTTTAGAAGTGAACTTATAAACAAGATAAGCCTGCTTTTCCTGTAAAATCTCCCAAAAACCTTTTGAAGTTTGCCTCCATATAAATTATTGAGGTTCTTAAGTATTAACTCTTCAACCTTTAACACTAAAAATAACATTTTACTCACTTTAAATACTAAGAATGTAAGAATGAGCACGGTGAGTGCCAATAATAATACGTGAAATAACATAACATGTCCTTACCTGACAGATTTTTGGGTCTTGTCAGTGGAGGGCAGAATATTGGCCAAGTTGGCAGAGGTCAGAGCTTGGCCTAACTCCAACTGTTCTCCCTAGAACAGTTTGGCATCCTTATCTATTTCCTTGCATGTAATAATAAAGGAAACATGTAACTTAGTGACTTCTTAATATTTTCTTTTTTTAGAACAAGACTCTGAACCATTCCTTAAAGTAATTGTTATGAAAAAAGAATACTTCCTACAATCTAACTTTTTCATGTTACCAATGAGAATAAAACCAACCGGAATATTACACATAGATAAAATTCTACCTGTTATTTTGTAATTCTAACATGGGTTATAAGCACTTTTTTTACAACAATGATTCGTGATGTCTCCTTACAATGGTTTTTTAGTAAAATGCAGTGCAATTTATTTGATATAACTATACAGGGTTGGGCAAAAATTTGGAATATATTTATTAATTTCAAAACTATTGAAAGAAATGTAATGAAATTTTGCAGTTATGTACATGTCCTTATACCAAACATTTACACACATTTTACTTGTTTTTTGCATAGCCAGGTGATGGCCCATAAAGGAAGTCTTTAAAAATTTTTAAATGTAAGCGTATCTCGAGTTATACCTCATTTTAAAGGTCTTTGTTTGTAAGAGTGCAAACTTGAGGTCACAGGATGAACCAGTAAGAAAATACAGCCACTCAAAGAATTTAATGTCAGGGTTGGGCAAAAGTCTGGAATGTATTTATTAATTTTAAAACTATTAAAAAAAGTAATGAAATTATATAGTTATGTACATGTCCCTATAACAAACATATGGACATATTTTACTTGTTTTTTGCATGGTCCAAGAAGGAAGTCTTAAACATTTTAAATGTAAGCCAGCCTCGAGTTATAACTAATTTTAAAGATCTTTGTTTGTAAAATACAAAAGTGCAAACCTGAGGTCAAAAGGATAACCCATTCACAAAATAAAGCGATTCAAAGAATTTAATGTCATATTACTAATTCTTCTCAGTTATACGGCTATTTATTTAGCAGTTTCAGGTCCCTGTTGCCAATTATGTTGTTGATTGTTAACAATCGTAACAAACAACTGTGTTATAAAAATAGCTATGCTATTTAACTATGATAAAAATAAGAAAAATGTATTAAAACACTTTTGACAGTACGTTTACCAAAAATAGATTAAGAATATTTTAATTTTTACTTATTTTTGTGAAATTTAATTTCTAATATTCAATTAGATAGATTATAGCTCTACGCTGCAATAGATAATAAATATCTTACCTTTGTCTTAGGCAGTGTTAGTTATATGACATTAAATTGTTTGAGAGGCTATATTTTCTGACTGGGTCATTCTTTTGACCTCAGGTTTGCACTCTTGTGTTTTACAAACAAAGGCCTTTAAAATGAGGTATAACTCGAGGTAGGCTTACATTTTAAATTGTTTAGACTTCCTTCTTCGGCCATTCCCTGGATATGCAAAAAACAAGTAAAATATGTCCATATGTTTGTTTTAGGGACATGTACATAATTACATAGTTTCATTACTTTTTTTAATAGTTTTAAAATTAATAAATACATTCCAGACTTTTGCCCTACCCTGACAATAAATTCTTTGAGTGACTGTATTTTCTGACTGGTTCATCCTTTTGACCTCAAGTTTGCACTCTTGTGTTTTACAAACAAATGCCTTTAAAATGAGGTACAACTCGAGGTAGGCTTACCTATAAAATCTTTAAGACTTCCTTAAAACCAACTCAACTTGAATTTCAAAATATCTACAGACCACTTAACAATTATTAGTTTAATTATAGTTTATTAAAAGTAATACATCTGTAATGTACAAAAGATTAGAAAATAAATGAGCCTGAACATAACCTAACTTTTAAAATTAAATTAGTTTTGAAAACAAAGTAACATATAATGCTTAAAACGTATAGATAAAAGTACCAATAGAATTTTCACTTTAGTGACATGTTACATACCTGTAATGTTATGTTGGGGAAAACACAGGACTCAAAGCCTTGGTCGAAAAGCACCACTTGTTCCTTGTCCAAGTTGAGATCAGTTGTGCAGAACAGCTGAGTGTTCAGGGATTCCTCTATCTCTCTGATACTTTCCTGCCACACACATATTACTACTGTACTAATAATGATAAACAATTAAGATCATTAAGGTGGTGCAGCCAAACATTTTCTAAATTTTAATTCAACATTTTTATGCAAATATTTATTTGTCTACATCTTGTAAACAGCATTTAAAAAATGTCTGTTTCTTATTTTTGTACTTAGAGGCTACTGAATAGGTCATTTTCGCCAACCTTGGGGCCAGTTAATCTTGGAAATGGTTTGGGTTTACAAACCCAATTCTTAAAATTAAATATAACAAATAAATATAACCAAAATGACATATTTTATTTAACTTAAAAAAATTATTTATTTTTAAATTCAATCTGTTTATATTTGTTAAAAATAAATGCATTTGTTTGCCGGATAGAAAATCATGTCATTGTGTTTGGTTGAATTTATACTATATTTTGCAATATTCAATTATATTAATTTGTTTAGACGATGAACTGGCCCCAAACGTATAATACAATATACAGCAGTGAGCCTTCTTTGTTCTTATACTACCCCTATGCGTCCGCATGCACAGCAACAGGCACACACACCGTCTGTCCCAGCCGGCCTCCTCCACAAACTGCCTTGGTTTTACCCCTTACTTGACTCTCTCACGCTCTCAGATACAACTCCCATGGGTGAGTCCACTCCTGTATGTTGCCTGCCTGGCTCTGCCCATCTATGATAGTGAGAAAGTACACGAACTAGTCAATTGTGTTGTAGCTGATTACAATTCATCCACGCATATTATATAACTGGTGGCCAAATACGCCAATAATACTTACGTCAATTTAGTACTAATGTACTTAAGATTAATATTTTATTTAATGTCCTTAATACTATTTTAGCTTATTTAGAAATGTGTAATTTTTTTATCTAACAGATGATGTTTAATCGGTGAATATACATGTATAAGTAGCGTCAATATACTGAATTTGTGAATAGGTTTATCTCTTTTTTTAAAATGCCTCTTAAGTGCAAGTTTCATAAGCGTACAAAGCGTTCTAAAAGTACGGTATCAGAGATTCCATTATGAAGATAAGTTTGTCGGAAGTACATTATTCAAGTTTGACCGTTCAACAATATGTAATACAGTACTTAATGTTTAAAATATAGATTCTCTAAGTAATTTTGTTTTTTAAATCTGGTTATACATCAATTCCAAATTAAATTTGTTAAGGTATGGGTTACCCAGGCGTAGTAAATATGTATATCCTTAAATAGATATGAGTTTTTATGTGTATTTAATATTGCATCCGTAGCCTATTCATGCTTATCATTGTCTTAATTAATAAACTATACAAAATAACTGTGGTCATAATAATTTGTCTCCTATTCATAATTAGTTTATTAATCTTAATTTTCCTCAATATTGCTAAGCTTTTTATGACAACATTTTTTTGTCTTAACAGAAATAAATTAATATTTACAAAACTAAAATAACATAATCACCCGTTGATCTGTTACAAATTTTATAGCGTTATGAAATAAAATGTCTATAGTATCTAGTTCATATTTTTGTTGACACATTTTATCTGATTATGTAATAGTAATAATCCCAAACATTATAATCTTGTTTCAAAGCACGCAGAAGAATATTTATCCTGTTTTCAGTAGAAAGTATGCAAACTGTGTGGAAATTCTCGCTCTGGATTGTAGCGTAAAGACAGCGAGATGAACAGAACAAAATCTCTACATTGTCAAAATGCAACAACAAGAAGCAATTCGGGCGGACCGACAAGCATTCAAATTTGAAGAGTTTGAAGGAAGGGGCAGTAGGGGTAAATTGAGTAAAGACAGACTGCAGGGTGGGGAGCCTTGAAATACGCACGCACACTCACGAGCCCCCGTCTACTCCACTTAAAGCGACAGTGATACAATCTATTGTAATTCAGCTGTCCCTAACGCCGGCCACACCACCTTAACAACATAAAAACAGTGTCACAAACAAACAACAATATTATAGAGAAAAAATATGTCTAAGGTTTAGTAAAATGTGTTTGCTTCTATATAAAAACCTTTTAGTATGAAAATTTGCCAAACTGCTAGATTAAGGACAATAAATTCCATCTTTCAATGTCAGACTAATTGTTTTCATAAATTGAAATATTTGCAGAACAATTTATGTAAAATTTCACTTACTGTTAAAATGTTTTTGAATACTCCCTAATAGAGTCTACTCTCCATAACTGTATCAACACAAACTGAACAAGTAAGTTTGGTCGGTTTCTGGCAACAACAGTAGCTTAATACTATTTTCAGCCAATCTTATTCCTATGTTAAACTTTAGTTGTTCAAGTTAGTAATAATTAGTTAAATTAAAATCTGAGAGAAAATCTATTATATTTTGAATACTCATAAAGAACAGGACATAGGTACATTTCACATATAACTCAACTGTTAAGCACGTTAATTTCTGTTATTACACAATACATCTATTTCGTACCAAAAGTTTTGAATAATTTAATGTGTCAATATTTACAAGAATAGTAGTTAAGGTGTTAGCCTGCATAAATACAATTTTCGAAAACCTACCAGACTACTGATCAGTTAGCACTGCACTTGTTCAGTAAACGTATAAAGGTCTGAAAGCCCTCATATTTAAAGTAAATGGTTTTGTACAACAACAACCACATAGTAACCACTAAATCTAAAAGCTAATTTAACATACAACCATTGTCTGATTATTATAACAAATGAAGACATTATACTTGAGAAAAATAATAAACATTCGGATTGTAATATGCAGCCTTCATACAGAGGAATTGTTCACATAAAAATAGTATGACAAAAGAATCAAAGGTACAATAAGACACTAATAAAAAAAATTTTAATTTTTTGATTGGTTATAATGTAATTTTAATTTTTGTTTAAATTTTAAAATTTTACTTTCAATTCTCTAGTTTATAATTACAGATTGATTGTATGATTCTATTCAATGTACCAATTTGTTACATTAATGAAAAAAGAAATTTTGAATCTTGAACACAGAATCAAATGGAACATATGTGAAATCCAACCTGTGTCAGTGTATCCTGTCCGGCAAGGTTGGATAGAGTGATGGTCCCAGAGGCATCTGCCAGCAAGGTTTGTGTCATACCTCCTTCAGCCACTCCTTCAACTGCAAACAATGTCGTTTTGATGAAATGGATTTGGTGAAGATTCTTTACAATCGTGAAACAAGGTGTTAAATAAAGCCAAATTTGGTAAAGAGGTAATTATTTTTATCCAGCCAGACTTGCCAACCAACAATTATGTTTTAAGAAGACTAAATTTCTGCTGCAAGTCAATAAAAACTTACAATATAAACTAAATTTAACATTCAAATTGTGGTGTGGATTATCCGTTTGGAGTACAGCTTACTTCAATATGGGTGCAATTCGGGTAAAAGGACTGTCACTAGCAGGTGTGTGTGTGTGACAAAAAATGAAATTGCACTGATGTTTGACCAAAGAGGTGGGGGAAAGGTAAATAACAGCTCAAGGTCGTAAGTGCCAAATGTCATGCATAGGCACAGTAATCAATCTGGAGTACATCTGAACTCCGCTCGACCACTGGAATGTTAAATAAATTAATATTTTCAAACCATCAGTTTACTAAAACTTTAACAACAACTGAACAGATAAATCTAGTAACAATTTAAAGTCCTGATCATTGTTATTGAAAAATTCATTTTAACTGTGAAGCAAATTCTTCAGGAACCAGTTTAATTTATATTTAAATTGATCAAAAATGAATATAATAATTTTAGATATAACTGATCGTAAACTTTTAAGAGTCAGTACTAAGTGACTATTGATAGTTTTACTCAAATGATAAATGCATTTTTGATAATATAGACAGTTAAGTTCCAATATGTACAGATCCATAATGGTATGACAACTTACCAGCAGAGATAATAAACGGCTCCTCAGACGTCAGAACTGTGTTACTTCTGTTGACAATGAGTGTCTCCATGTTCGGAATGTTAGAGCAGACTCCCATATCTTCCGACGGCTCCACTTCTGACTCTTCCACACACTCCATCTCCAAAGTGACTTCCGATTGTTTCCCTTCCACTTCTAACTGCTGCAGACAACACATCAAACAAGTTATAAGCATAGATTAGATTAGATTAGATACACCGGGTTGTGGTCCTGTCGCCAAGCCCACCGCACCTAGACTCCATGGCCCTTTGCGCCCCGAGCCCGACGACAGTGTCACAAGACACCAGTCCCCCTTATGAAGGACATGATATCCCCGAGTGTAGCCCTTCTAATATCGTCTGGTTCCAGAAAAGCGGCACCCAGAGTCCTATACCTAAGAGATGAGAGAGCTCCACAATGACAAAAGATGTGTATGGAGCTCTCCTCATCCTCCTCACAGAGCCTGCATGTGGAGTCCTCTGTTAGGCCCTGTTAGTTATAAGCATAAGTCCAACATCTTATTATTAAATGATAAAATTCAGAAGCAATATTAAATATTAATGTTATTAAATCAGGACGTCTTGAGTTTAGTATATTGCCAAAGGTTCAACCAGACTTACATAGTGGATGATGAAATTTTGATGACAGTTTATCTTTATTCAAGATAGCAAATTTTAAAAGAAGAGCCATTATGAACAGTAGTTACTGTTCATAATGGCACTGTTACTGTGGTACAGTTTTGCTTCTGTGGAATACATTCTCTGACCTTATATATTCAATATTCAAACATTGAATACTGTAAAACATGGAACATTCATCACCACCAAACGTGTGTAAATGGTTCAACATCACGTTTGGAAAATGAACCGAACATAAAACACCAGCTGAGATATTCTAGAACTGGATAAATGAGAATCTACTGTGCCTTCAACTCAATTTTTTCGAACTAAATTCAGTTAAATAGAAGAATTTCTGCTAGGTAATAATAATAAAAGAAATATAGGAATAAAATTGCACACAAAGAAAGACAAATGCCAAAATTTTTGGTAAACCAACAGAAAAAGCAGTCTTACCTTGATGATAAGTCCACTTCTTGAATAAAAACACAAAAAAAGAACACAAGTATACATGAAATTTTTGTGATTACAAATCACATTATCAATTCTAAATATTTTTAATTATGAACATTTTAAGCAAAATTGTATTAATTTTTGTTTTTTTATTCAAGAAGAACATCATTAAAACTAGTAGGGGTGTGCGAGTACTCGAAACTTCGAGTATTTGATCAAGTATTTTACTACTCTTATAGGTAGTACACGACGACAGTCAAATGAACTAGTCGACGTAGTGAACGAGTTCGTTCATAATGATTTGAACTAGTTCAGTTCAAAGTGATCAACAGAGCTGGGAAGGTAGTGATCACTGTAAATAGTAGCGATCACACATGTTGGTTGTCGAGTCTACTAGTCACTTGTAACCTAACTTAAAATAGCGTTAATAAAACAGAAGTGCTAGTTAGTATCTTTATGACCCAAGAAAGGGAGCAAGAGATCCAGTTCAAGATGTTCAAAAAACCAATACAAATCTAATAGTCTGTGCACCGTGGAAATTATGCGTATTTTCGTTCATATCAATAATAACGTTCAATCAAAAGGGTCCCGAGAACGGGTCACTTTACATCCAGAGAATCAAACTTCCCATCTTTTCTAGGTGAAAGTTCATCTCGGTTGTAGTATACGTACGTGCAAGGTATCGTTCAGCTCCTTTTCGGGAATGAAATTATCGTATATTTCTTGCGAGTCGATTGAGGTCTATTTAATAATATTAATATATATATCCGTGGCGAACATCATTAATTAATATTCCAAAAACGCCTTAGATCGCCAAAACTGTATGTAATATTTGCGCATACGATATTTTTTCCTGTCAAATTGTTGAACGTTTTCTGACTACGTTAGACAATAACACAGTTGGAGTGTAAATAGTGGTAAAGTGAGATAATTTTGATTCGTAAATTCACTGAACGGTCCCTTGTTCACATTGACGTCGATGTCGATGTAAACTGTAAAACAATCACGAATCAACCAAAGTGAGGGAGAAATATGTTGGAAGACCTTTTCTAAACAAAATACGATGAATTTAGAGATTAGGAAAATAATTTTTATTGAACCGTAGCCTTATCAAATGTCTCGTTTTTTATTCATACGTTTATATTTTAACTGCCCAAAATCTTCACTGTATCACTAGTTGGCACAGCTGACATTTCAGACTGCATCTCATCGCCAATATCGGCTAGACCTATTATATTAGCCGACTACGTCTATGGTTTTCATTCGTTTACACCAGGTTTTAATGAATTCCTCGTTATGACATTATTTACCTGTTCTTCAGTGTAGCCTCATTTATTGAAGTAGTTTCAAGTTGTACATATTTCATTACCGATCATAATTAAAAAAATAATTCATCCTAAGCAACTTTAAAATTTATTTTTAGTAAACCTGCTTAGTTATTATTATCAATTGATTGAACCACAGTCTTTGTCATCCAGATTTTGAAATTTGATTATATAATGCAGAGCTTATTTCCGGTTAGTTGTAACCTTGTTATTACTGAATTAAATACCCACAGAATACAGGTCCACTCTTCTTGGCGTGTACACAATCAATTTTTTTGTTGAGAGGAGTCAATTCTCAAAGCAAATGACCGCATTTGGCGATGATGCCTGAATTATGGAATCAGTTTGGTTGGATGCAACTTTTGCCAACAAGCTTCACCATGTTTTCACGGTACACTTTGAACTAAAACACCAGATAAACATATCGGCCGGCTGTGAAACAGTATAATTGGCTTGCATAGAAAATCTGATCTGTGGTATGAGTGAACAGATTAAATCTTTATAATCTACGTTGTTTCAATTATTAATATACTTTCTTAATTTCTTACATAATATTAGTTCTGAAAAAAGGAAAAACATTAAACAAAACAATGCCACTTAAAAATGTAGGAAGGAAGTAACAAGTTTTATTTATCATATGTTACAGTTAAAAACAAATCAAAATTATTGTGTTCAGTTTAGATGTATATATTTACGAATCTGGCAAAACTTAACATAGGCTTAGGATGGTGTCTGCCTTTTACAGTTGTCTTGGGTGAACAGGAAATCCTTCTGTAAATACTCGCTCGAAAATACTCGATACTCGAAAAAATGCCAACTACTTGACTCAACTCAAACATCAATACTCGCACTACCCTAAATAGTAGAAATCAGAAGTTTTTAATTTTTGTTGAATCTCCCAAAAAATGTAATTAATGTAAACATTGTTACTAGATCCAACTAATATTGATGAAATAAAAAACAACATTTTCCATTGCCAAAAGAATTAGTGTTAGTGTACCTCATGGGTCTTGATGTGGCTGTTGCAGGCAATCTGGGTCTTGAAACGTCGAGAGCAGTACGTACACATGAACTGTTGGCCTTTAGTGTGGGTCTCTACGTGCCGCCGTAGACTGCCTTTGGTAGACAGATATTTGCCGCACTCATTGCACCTGTGGGTCTTCAACATTGTGTGTGTTCGCATGTGTCCTTTCAGAATTCCAGCTGATGTGAATGTCCTGTCAATAAACAACACATGTCTCTTATATTGAAATCAATTTTCTTAACTTTTCTATACATATGAGATGGTTTAAGAAGTATAAAGATCAAATATATCACTACCTTTTCAACATAAAAAAACATAATAGAGGTGAAGAATTTTGTTGGGTAAGAAGAATTTTGTTAATTTTTTCAGTAATACTCATCATAAAAACAAGAAGCGGTTGTAGCTTGAGGCCTAAGGCGTTGGCTTCACGCAGCTGGTCTGGGTTCGATTTCTGATATGACCGAAACAGATTTTAACCCTGTGCCGCTTCCGTGGTTTGTAAGCTACTTTAAGTCGGTGGACCAACGAGCCTACAAAACAAAAATGGGCTCTACGCTGGCAAAGTGAACTGTGTCTTAATTGGGCATCTTTATCCACTAAAAGCTATACGGAATATTTTATATCATAAAAACTTTTATTATATTCACTTCTTAATCTCAGAAATATTAAATATTTACCCTTAATAAAATAAACTGAAGAATACTCGGCTGGCTGATGCATATTATACTGTAGTTTCCATAATATGCCTCCACAAACTATGTTACGTTTTCTATTTAAGACAATCCTACGTTGATTGTTTACATGAACTGCTACAATGTAATTGGTTTGTATATAACAATATTGAAGCATGTAAATTAAATAAACTGTTGGCAAAGGAATGAACTGTTCTCACCAACCGACAATAACATTGGAGTCAAAGATATACTTTAATACAATTTAGATTACAACACACAAATCTCATAAATAACTTTTAAAATAAGAAAATATTTCAACCACTACATTTCGGTTTGAAATATCTAATTAATCAACATAAAATATTTCAAGGCCTTTTGATGACAATCCAATATTGGTACTATGACAAAAAAATAATAATAAAGTGACAAAAGTCCAATAATGCAATCCGACTCAGTATTTGACAAACTAACAAATTGAATATCAGTATTTTGTCATTACAATTTTTAAAATCATTTTAACTACACAGTACATGTGTAAGTACACCTAAAATATTTTAATACTTATTAATGACTTCAGCAATTTTTAAAATATTCTTATTTTTAAATTATTGAAATATTTTATGAATATGTTTTATTTTTGAAAATAATGTAGCAGTTTCAATAAAAAATAAAATAAATACTTTTTTATACTTTTTACACATAAGCTGCAGAATTTAGTAGTTTAGTAAGTACTTGTCAGTAGCCTCGAAATAATCCACTTACTTTATCTTTGTTGTGTCACTAACTTTATCTCTGTCTCCAATTTACCAAGTGTGATGCTTTCCTTTCATATTTTACTGAAATACTACACCAGTACCCTAAAAATATCCTGAGATTGTATTATTTATTCACTAAATATTAAAAGAATATTTGAACTAAATCTAAATGCTTGGAGGAACCAGTGGTCGAGCGTGCAAAGGCGTCTGGACTTTGAGCCTGGGTTAGAGGTAGCGCAAGTTCGAATCCTGCAAGTAATTATCAGTAAGTATTGTTTACCGTGTAGTGTATTGGTTTGCCACCTTACTCTGACTGAAAATTTCTTGCACAGATCAATAATCTATTGGGAATGGGCATAAGAAATATATCAGCCACTCCTTAAAAAAATCAAATGAATTGAAAATTGACTTTTTTGTCTATACAAATACGAGGTTAGGACTACATAGTCCTCTCTAACACCTAGCCAAAAAAAAGGACATCAGCAAACTTACCTTAAAAGACAAGTTCACTAACATCAGAGTAGTAGTCACAAACACAAAGTAGACACGTCTCTCTCTCTCTTTCTCTCTTTCTCTCCCTCTACTCACCTGAAGAAAATACCTGTGGTGTTGAAAATTTGTGAGATATGTCTACTTTGTGTTTGTGACTACTACTCTGATGTTAGTGAACTTGTCTTTTAAGGTAAGTTTGCTGATGTCCTATCTCTCTAATATACTAATTCCTGGCCTAGTGCCCTTTAACCTAACCTAGCCAAAAAAAAGTTATCGTTGATGAAGAAGTTTATAAATAATAGCTTCAGTAAGAGATGCAAAATAATAAGTAAACTTTTTGAGCCCTATCTTCAGTATAATGACAGTCCGTCTACATAGCAGAACCATACCTCCACCAATATACCAATGCTGCTAGAAGATAAAAGGGCTAATCAAAATAAAACCAATTCTTTAAAGTACTAAATGTGATGATTACCTTGGACACAAGTAGCAGGAGAACGGTCTCTCGCCAGAGTGAGTACGCAGGTGAACTTTGAGGTGGCTTGCCTTTCGATAAGACTGGCCACAGACTATGCAGAGATGCGGCCGATCTGCATTGGGTACCACCTGTTGCATATTTACCACCTGCATTACTCCTGTGAACAAATATCGACATTTGATTCAATCGATTAGACAATAGACAATATCTTTATTAACATAATCTTAGAGATTAGTATTAGCGTCAGGTTACAAATTGTTACAATGTAAGTTATTTAGAAGAAGTCTTCAGTGTTGGTGTTATTTTAAGTTGCATCTGGGTCGAGTGGTGTTTTCTTCAGGTATTCATTCACTGAGTAGAAGGGATTCTTCAGCAGCCTGTTGTTTAAGTATTTCTTCAATTTCTGAGGTGGGGTATTCTTCAGGTCCTCTGGCAATATGTTGTAAAGTTTTGCTCCAATGTATGATGGTTTTTTGCTGTACATGGTGAGGTGATGAGGGGGCAGGGTGAAGTCTGAGGCATGTCTAGTACTGTACTGATGGATATCTCTATGTCTTAGTTGTTGTGTGGAGACTGAGTGGATGATGACCTCTTGTATGTAGAGTGCTACTACTGTGAGGATCTTTAGCTCGATAAATGCTGTTCGACAGCTTTCTCTTTGTTCAAGCCCTGCAAGGCACCTTATAGCTCTCTTTTGTTGAATGAGGACTCTTTCGAGGTTTGTTGCAGTGGTTCCTCCCCATGTTGCTATGCCGTATCTTAGGTGGGATTCGAGAAAGGCAAAGTATGCAGTTCTTGTTGCCTCTGGGGTGCTTATTTGATTGAGTCTGCGAATCAGGAAGGCGCCTGCACTGATCTTCTTGCACAGCTGGTCGATGTGAGGTTTCCATGAGAGGCTGGAGTCGATTGTGATGCCGAGGTGCTTGGTGTTGGTTTTATACTCCAGGGTATGCTCCAGTCTACCTATTCTTGCATCTGTATTTTTGTTTTTAGTGTTAAAGACTATTTGAACAGTTTTATTACAACAACACGTAAACAGGGTGTTATGACTTCGGCCAGTAGGGAATGTTAATACAAAAATGGCATTACGTTTATTTTCCATAGACACTATAGCTCTTTTAAGTTTGGAAGCCATTTCAAAACGCCTAAGTTAAAAAAAACTATAGTAATGTACAAATCAAATCAAAACAAAATTTATTTCACTGAAAGGCGGTACAGAATTTAACAAGATACAAATGTTATTGAAATAGTAGGCACATGAGCTTGAGGCCTGTGCGTGCCTACGAGTTCTATCTTAAATACTAACTATATGCAGAATTACCAGCCGATAAAATTAGAAACATGTAATAAATAAAATTTGAAAAGATAAATGAACACTCCACTAAAAAACAAAAAAATACTAACATAACAAAAAATAGAGTAATTTTGATACACAACATAACTAGACACTAATTTGCGTTTAGACTATATAAAATAAGAAAATAATATTGAGCATGAGTTTAAATAAAAATCATAAAGGAGACAATCTACCAAATATCAATATACGACAGGACAAAATATTATTCTATCGTGTATAGAGTAATACATGATAGAATAATTTGTTCAAGAAAGAGTTACAAGTTTAGTCACAGTAAATGGGTGTAAGGAGTGACTCAGCGCAGTCGGAGCCAACCATTAGTAGCCTAGTTGTAACCAGTCACTTGAATACGCTAACCGGTTTGTCCTCCAGTCCCTTATCACTGGGGGCAAATGCCTGTAAACAGTATTGGCGATATAATATGCTTTAGTCAAGTTGATCACCCTTTCAATAACCGGGACCCGCACACCTCTACCACCCCTCGCGCTCCTTGTCTGGTGGCCGTTGGTTGATAGGGGTAAGAAAGACTTCTTTATGTGTGTAGGTGTAGACCAGCAAAGTTCTTATAAATAATTGCCTAAATCTGACTCTGTAAATAAGAGAGAAGAAGGGTACTGTTTATTTTTATTTAAAGCTGATTTAATAATAGATTTATATATAACGTTTAAAGGTTCTAAAACAGTATAGATGGCTCCTCCTTAAGAAATAATGCCGTACAGGAGATGACATTAAACATGTGCATAATAAACCATTTTTAATTCGTTATAATTCAATATTTGACTCAAGTTCTTAAAAGCATATATCATTTTCCTAGGTTTAATTTTTAAATAGTTAATGTGAGATTCCATCAAGCCTAGTACCAATAATTATACCTAGATACTTGTACTAGTCTACCCTCTCAATGGGCTGGCAAACACAATCTGTTCCACCTGCACCGTTACTACAAGACTGCAGCACCAATTGAAGCTCTGCAGGTGGCTCGCTCACTGGCCGCAGAGCGATTGGTAACATTTTGGTTTAAGATAAATTTATTGTTAAAATATTTTTATTAAACCAGATTTTAATAATTTTCAACTCCCTAGCAGCTAATTCGAATACTTGGTTCCATGTCTTACCTATGAATATAACTACCGTATCGTCCGTGAATAAAAGTATCTTACTTGATATAATCAATTTACCTATATTATTGATATAAACTAAAAATAGTAAGGATCCTAGAGTACTTCCTTGAACTCATAGTTTACCTTTTGAGAATCACTTATTTGATTATCAACAGATACAACTTGAAGCCTATTGGTTAGATAGCTCTTGAACCAATCCAATGCCACACCATCAACTCAAATTAATATTAATGTTTTAAATAATAAATTTCGATCAATACTATAAAACGCTTTTGCCAAATCTATAAATGCCAGCAGTACTTTATAATTATTGTTTAGTGAATCCATAATTAGTGAATTAATTTCATATAATGCATCTGAAGTATTCCTACCCTTCCTGAATCCGAATTGAGAATCTGAAATTAGATTGTTTGTTTCTAAAAAGGATTGAAACTGCTTCTTTACACATTTCTCCAACAATTTTCCTATCACACTAAGCAAAGAGTTAGGTCTGTAATGATTCAAGTCACTCTTGCTCCCAGACTTATGCAACGGTATTACTTTAGCCAATTTTAATTCATCAGGAAAAACACAGGAGTGGATACTTAAATTAATAAAATGTTTTAGGGGAGGAAGTAGAAATGTAATATTCTTTTTCAATACAAACATAGGAATTTTGAGCAACCAAGAACTGAACCACCACACATTTCAGCCACATACCTCTCCACCTGGCTATCGGTAACTTGCTCCATTCGGAACACATGTTACACGGCGTCGTCCACCAGAGGTCAGGCCCGGCAACCCCCTCTCTAGATTTAAACCTACTTGAGAAAAGAAAACATTGAGGGAATTAGCCACAGCCAAAACCCCTCCCCTGCTGGAGTCCGACGCCTGTATGAAGCTCTAAATAGGAAACGAATCTTTTGTTTTTTCAAACCAGTTATTTCATTTGTAATTTTCCTAAATATCTTAGGGTCATTTGATGACTTCAATACTTGTTCCTTGTAATAAGCAATTTTAGTACGTTTTATTTGGTATGTTAAATAGTTACGAAAAGTAATGTAATAGTTTCTTAAATGTTCATTAAAAGGTTTTTTTTACGTTTTGCTTAACTTATCCCTTTTCCCAATTCCTGTAATTAAATCTGTTGCAATCCAGGGTTAAGTTTCTTATAACGAGAGCTTTGTCTTTTGGGTTTCATTGATGAACGTTTTAATGACTATAATGTATCTAAAAGGGTGTCGCAACAAGCATTAGTATCTTGATGAGCAGAACATGGTCCCTCGACTAAGTCTCCAATAGTCTGTGTAGTTCCTGTTTGTCTAGGTACATAAGGGTGTCAGTGCGTGTCACTGACACTTGAGGCTTCACGTTCCACACCTATCAGTACCGCGTATTAGTCAGTCAGGTCTGTACACAATACACCCGCAGTCACGGCCATGTAGTCACAGTGATTAATAAAAATTGGCCAATACAAGTCCTTGAATGTTCAGTAACTCTGGTTGGCCTGTTAATACATTCTGTAAGACCAGTTTCATATAATAAATTGAGGTAACTGTCTTGAAAATTGTCATTTCTACTTTAAACCTAAACTGTTAATATTAGTATCACCAATTAAAAGATATGTAGTAGAAGTTTTAATATAATTATAATATTTTTTTAAGCCCTCTAAAAACAGTTAACAGATCATGGCCGGACTGCAGTAAACACACAGTAAGTTGTAGTGGCGTCCGTCAATGTCAAAGTCCAGCTGTAGTCCTGTTGCCTCTCCTAATATCACCTGACACGCTACTTCACAAAACTTAGCATTCATATAAACGACAACCATTCCTGTTCCAGTTATTAGTAGTACTGTAAATGTCGTAACCGTTTAAAGTAACAAAAGTTTTGTCTGTGTCAACCCATGCGTCTGTCAAAATAATTATGTCAAATTTAGAAGAGCAAAAGGGGAAAAGTGACTTTACAATTTTAGGTTAGGTTAAAGGGCACTAGGCCAGGAATTAGTATATTGGAGAGATACGACATCAGCAAACTTACCTTAAAAGACAAGTCAAGTTAGGTAAGTTTGCTGATGTCCTATCTCTCCAATATACTAATTCCTGGCCTAGTGCCCTTTAACCTAACCTAAAATTGTAGTCACTTTTCCCCTTTTGCTCTTCTTATGTCAAATTTAATGTTCATGCTCTCCAGTAGTAGTAATAAACTGTTAAAATTCTTGTGGTAGCTTCATATATTAAAGTGTATTGCCATAATCAAGTCTTTATTGTTCTTTTTTAAAAGTTGAGCAACTTGTGTACAACAGTCTATTTGTTCACAGTATATTTGTCGGTAATTTTGTAGTAAATCATGTTGTTGTCCGTCACCGTCCATGTATCGTTATTGAATGCCTCTGCCGCGTCGACTACTGATAAGATTAATATATTTTTCAAAAATACAATTGTAGTATGCACTAAAAATAATAATAACTGAAATTTCATGAATAAATCAAGGGGGTTTACCACAATTAGCATAAATAAAAATAATGTACATATTTAAACGCATGCTCAAATAAAAAAAAATTATATATACACTTAAGGTATTAATTCTTTACAATGCAAAAAAATGAAACTCACAAAAAAGGGGGAAAATGTATTGTTAATCCTAGCATATAAATGTAAACTTGGAAATCAACAAACTTAAAAAAAAAACATAAATAAATAGATATAAAAACAACAACAAACAAAATATTGAATATAAATATGATGTATACTCAACTAAACACTCAACCTGTTGCCTTGAAAAGAGAAGAAAATACCCTACACTATAACTTATACAACAAGTAAACAAACACAACTTAAACTATAGAACTGTACAGTCACAAATAACAATTTTGTTTTAAAACCTAACTTAGCAAATACAATAATGTGATAAGTGAATACCCAGACCAAGGGATGAACTAGACTAAGGAGAATGTGCATGTATGTTTACACAGGCCTAATACGACATGCTTTGATGAGGGGGAGTCTACTGTACTTAACTCTTAAAGAAATACTCTCTCCTTAAGTAAATTTTTGAAATATTTGTTTTATGTAATAATTTTGTTCTCCAATCAGGCTAGGCCTAGGAAATTCCTTATTTTTACATTTTAGGCTATGTCTGTAATCCATTCAGTTCTTTTGTTTATGTTTGTGCCTATATTTGTCGTTGAAATAAGCATATTGAATGTACAGGTCAGATAGGCATATATTGAGTGTACAGGTCAGATGGGCATATATTGAGTGTACAGGTCAGATGGGCATATATTGAGTGTACAGGTCAGATGGGCATATATTGAGTGTACAGGTCAGATGGGCATATATTGAGTGTACAGGTCAGATGGGCATATATTGAGTGTACAGGTCAGATGGGCATATATTGAGTGTACAGGTCAGATGGGCATATATTGAGTGTACAGGTCAGATGGGCATATATTGAGTGTACAGGTCAGATGGGCATATATTGAGTGTACAGGTCAGATGGGCATATATTGAGTGTACAGGTCAGATGGGCATACATTGAGTGTACAGGTCAGATGGGCATATATTGAGTGTACAGGTCAGATGGGCATATATTGAGTGTACAGGTCAGATGGGCATATATTGAGTGTACAGGTCAGATGGGCATATATTGAGTGTACAGGTCAGATGGGCATATATTGAGTGTACAGGTCAGATGGGCATATATTGAGTGTACAGGTCAGATGGGCATACATTGAGTGTACAGGTCAGATGGGCATACATTGAGTGTACAGGTCAGATGGGCATATATTGAGAGTACAGGTCAGATGGGCATATATTGAGTGTACAGGTCAGATGGGCATATATTGAGTGTACAGGTCAGATGGGCATATATTGAGTGTACAGGTCAGATGGGCATATATTGAGTGTACAGGTCAGATGGGCATATATTGAGTGTACAGGTCAGATGGGCATATATTGAGTGTACAGGTCAGATGGGCATATATTGAGTGTACAGGTCAGATGGGCATATATTGAGTGTACAGGTCAGATGGGCATACATTGAGTGTACAGGTCAGATGGGCATACATTGAGTGTACAGGTCAGATGGGCATATATTGAGTGTACAGGTCAGATGGGCATATATTGAGTGTACAGGTCAGATGGGCATATATTGAGTGTACAGGTCAGATGGGCATATATTGAGTGTACAGGTCAGATGGGCATATATTGAGTGTACAGGTCAGATGGGCATATATTGAGTGTACAGGTCAGATGGGCATATATTGAGTGTACAGGTCAGATGGGCATATATTGAGTGTACAGGTCAGATGGGCATATATTGAGTGTACAGGTCAGATGGGCATATATTGAGTGTACAGGTCAGATGGGCATACATTGAGTGTACAGGTCAGATGGGCATATATTGAGTGTACAGGTCAGATGGGCATACATTGAGTGTACAGGTCAGATGGGCATACATTGAGTGTACAGGTCAGATGGGCATATATTGAGTGTACAGGTCAGATGGGCATATATTGAGTGTACAGGTCAGATGGGCATATATTGAGTGTACAGGTCAGATGGGCATATATTGAGTGTACAGGTCAGATGGGCATATATTGAGTGTACAGGTCAGATGGGCATACATTGAGTGTACAGGTCAGATGGGCATATATTGAGTGTACAGGTCAGATGGGCATATATTGAGTGTACAGGTCAGATGGGCATATATTGAGTGTACAGGTCAGATGGGCATATATTGAGTGTCATTTCATGTTCAAATGTACAAAAATATAAGGAATAAAGATTATTATTATTATTATATGCATCCAATACACACAAAAATAAATCATCCCTCACATGATGAGAAGCTTAAGATTTTATTATTTGCATTAATAAATTAACACTCTTTCAACCATACACGATAGATTTACTTAAGCGACTGATAAGTTTTAATAATTAATATCAAATGTAGTTTTAGTATCCCATGAAGTAAATCAGATTTGTCACTTAAAAAAGGTAAATAACACTTGTAAATACTTAAGTAGTTTTACCTTGATCCGTAATGACTAGTGGCTGTGTGTAGTTGGCAGACAATAACGTGCCTGTCTCATCTACAGTTATGGTTCCTTCAGTCGTTGGCACAGCCTTCTTTGTATTGGGGAGTCCATGCTGTGTCCTATCACACAAAATACAATAAGTTTAATTTTTGTAGGAAGTCTCACACAAATAGAAATATACACAAAACCTTATGATGTTACGGAGCTACTTCATAGAAAACTGAGAAGAAAAATGGTAGTTTGAAAGCTTTCTCCAGTCTTATGTATTTCTATGTGCATCATGGTTTTTGGAAGAAAGTTGTTGATTGGAACATGACAGAACAGGTCTACAACTTGCTATAGAGGTATTTTATCACCGACTGGGAAAAATATTTAGAAATTTCTTGAATCTTGAAGATCAGCCCACTAAATTAACAAAACAAAACACCTAAAATACAAAAAGTTTGTGCATGATTGGTCTCTTGATGTTTTGTTTGAAGACCGAAAAGCTTGCCAAATGGCATCAGCATTATTGTACCTTGTTTGTTACAAAGCTGATGACGAATTATTCTAGATTAAACCATGACAGAAGATATCGGTTTTCTATGACACACCCAAAATAAAATATCAGTCCCAGTGGAAACTTTCAAAACAGTGGAAGCTTTCAAACTTGCTAATAACATTCAACAACAAGAAGATCTTGGTTACTGTTTTTTTTTTTTTTCTGAACTAAAAAGATGTTTTGCTTGTTGCACTCTTATTTATTTATTCTTAAGATGCCGATCATCAAGATATGAGCAAATAGGGATTTCAAATAAGAGTGATGAGTGTAGATAAGTAAATGTAGTCATTGATACAAAGTAACGTCAACTATTTCTTAGAAAAGTGTAACTAAACGAATAGCCAGTAGTTATCAGCTGATAGAATATTGATTATTATTGTCTATTATTAATGTAATTCTTTATAAAGTTTAGTTCTCTATAAATAAATAAAATTATGATTTTTTTTGCAACTTATTATTTTTATTTTAATAACTTAGTGCTTAGTTTTTTTAACAACTAAAGATGTCAAACTAACACAATAAAACACTTTACTGCAGGGACTCAAATCATAATATATTTTGTGATTTACAAATTATAATCAGTTCATACTTTTTAATAAATAATTTGTTATTAATACAGTTCTGATGACAATTTAAGCAATTGATTGCATATTTTATTGTGAAAACCATAAAAGTAGAAATGTTGCTTCTACATATACACATATATTAGCATAATACACAAAGAAAAAATGTCAAACTTATACATAACCTCAACCCGTCTTTAAAAATTCACGTTACTCTCTGGACAGTGCTAATTAGTAACTGATTACTTATCTCAAAGTGACCTTTTACTGTTATTCTGTAATCCATACAAGTTTTAAAATATTGTTTAGTTCTTAAAGATTACTATCACTTGTATTTAACAAGTCAGATGCTCATATTTATTGACTGGAATAACTATTATACAGGGTGGAGCGCGGTAATTTGCTGATTTGGGAATGAAATAAAAAAATTAATCATTAGAAAAATTTATTTTATATTTCAATTATACTGAACAGTAATGGAATTTTTAAATTACATTGTTTTAAATAGTGTATCTGGCAAATGTCGACCTTCGCTATCCACACACTGCTGCATACGTTTTCTGAAGTTTTCATGAACCCTAACAAGCATTTCCACTGGTATTCTGCCAATTTCAGCTTCAATATTGTTCCTTAGGTCTTCCAAGGTGTTGGGGCGGTTGATATACACCTTAGAATTCAGGTAACCCCAAAGGAAAAAACCACATGGGGCTAAATATGGTGAGAGTGCTGGCCAGTTCACATCACCCCTCAAAGAGATAAGCCGTCCAGGAAACATTTGCCTCAAACAATTCATGGTAACCCTCGCTGTGTGTGCAGTGGCACCATCCTGTTGGAACCATGTATCCTCTAGTTCATTGCCTCAAGAGCCGGCTGAAAATAATCCTGTATCATAGACAAGTACCCTTCGGAGTTCACAGTTATGGCACGACCGTTATCCTGAAAAAAGTAAGGACCAATGATGCCTACTCGTGATATGGCGCACCACACAGTGACGCGGTCCGAATGCAGAGGTCTCTCGTGAACTTCTCTGGGGTTTGTTTCACTCCAGTAACGCATATTTTGTTTGTTTACACACCCACTGAGGTGAAAATGTGCCTCATCAGAAAAAAAACACATTTGCGTCACGGGGTACAGTTGCTAAAATGTCTTCACAAGAGGTCCGCCTGCTGTCAAATAGTCCCGTGCTGACAATTGTTGGACCAAGCACATTTTATACGGGTGAAAATTCAGTTCATCATGAGGAATACGGTGGAGAGAACGTCTTGAAATGCCAAGAGTAAATGATTGCTTCCGAGCAGAGTGTTTCGGAGATTGCAGTACTGCTGCTCTAACTCTCTCGATGTTTTGTGGTGTTGTAATCCTTCTCTCAGGTCCCCTTCGTAGACATGACACATTCCCTGCTGTTCTGAATGCATTCACCCAATTTACAATTGATTGCCGACCAGGAACACGTCCGCGTGGAGGAACAGCGAATCGTAAACGAAAAGCACGCTGCACTGCAATGATCGAGTGGGCATTTGAAAAATACGCTTCTACACAAAATGACCTCTCCTCACGTGTCCACTGCATGATGGCAACTGAAAGTCGGATGAATACAAATCTCCCGTCAGACACTGTAAGCCACGCCCACTCTCCCCTCTCTTCGACCGACAGTGCCGTCACAGCATGCAGGGCAAAAAAGCAAATTACCGTGCTCCACCCTGTATTACCAAGCAGATTAATTAAATATACAGAATGCAATATGTTTTCTTTCGTATGACTTAAATGTCATATATAACTCTTCTACTATCCTACACACAATACAGAGCCCAATCTGAGCAAAATAAACGTGACTTTATACTTTCTGCTTTAGATATCGGCGATGTATTTACTTAACTAAATAAATGTAATTTTGATTTGATTAAATAGAAATTATGCTATAGCTGAACATTTTTACACGCTACCTTTTGTGTTGTTTAAGTACACTGGCCGAAGAGAACATCTTGTTACAGGTTTTGCAGTGATATTCCTTGCGACCAGTGTGTGTGCGTAGGTGGGTGACGAGGGTGGATCGGAGAGAAAACCCACGACTACAGAACTTGCACTAATAGAAACATAAACAATTAACACACACTTACAATAAGTAACAAAACCACAAGTCAAGATAATGATGATGGAATCCAATAAAATTTAACAACAACTAGATAAAAATTATAAAAAGGATAACAATTTAAAAAAATATCCAAGTACAGAAAATGAAGAACGTAATGTGTAAAGATTTTGGGACCAAGTAGCTAATCTACTTTGAGAAAATGGCATAGCATTTTGAATTCAACATCAAATTTGACTGCTGTCCAGTTTTATTTCACTCTAATTTGCTTGAATTAAATACACACATTAAACTAAAACACACCATTCAAAACCTTTTCATACTATTTGCTGATATGAATCTCTCTGACAAATGCTATTTTTTAAATCCATCTCTAGTTGACTACATTTTTCTCTGAGAGTAATCACATAAAAATAAAACAAGTTTGCAGAAAAAATTTACTTTGTCAATAAACAAAACTGTGCGTTTCCAATTATGATAACGTCTGTTTTTCTATAATTAAACTTTCTTGTCATAAATTTTTATTATATTAACATCTGTAAAATAACTTGTAATGACAAGTGGAGTTATAACTACCTTATAAGGTTTCTCCTGTGTGTGGATTCGAGTGTGACGCACCAGGTCCGACGGTTTCTTGAACTCCTTACCGCAGTAAGTACACTGATGCCACTTGAAATTACCGATTTGGCGCTGCTTCATTGTTGTATGTCTGCAAACAACCAATGGCATTATTAATGTTATGTCTTATATTAGGAAATAATTTATCTTTAATAATTAATTCATGTTAGTGTTTAATATTAAAAATAGTAATTACAGTACAAATTAACATATGGTTCATAAAGCTAAATGAATTGAACAAATAAAATAATATTCTAAATATGTGATGTACATATTGTAGTAACTTGCATATCCATAGCAGTTAAATGGTGTTTTTTAATTCTCACTTCATTTATGGAATTATAGGGTAGACATATAAAAAATAGTAAAAACATTTACTATTTCAAAAAAGACAATAAGTTATATTTCCAGAATCGGTCACAATGATCCATGTTCAGTAAGTAAAAATTCAAAGATTAAAATATTATGGCAGTGCTGTGCATTGTCGTGTACAAAGTCAAATTGCACGCACATGGCTTCATCACACAATATTATGCACACAAATTTTCACAGTTAAAATACTAGATATGCTAACGATATAGTGATAAGCAAGCTGCCTTCAAGATGTATTTCAACATTGGCAACATTAGCTTTAAGACCAAAACTATGAAATGAAATCTACAAGATCAATGCCATAAATAAAATGCAGGAACAAAATTGGCTTATTCCTCTAGGACCACTCACTGTGTGATACATGTGAATTTTTTTATAATGCAAATATATTAAAATGGAACTTCAAATGTCTTTTCAGTCTTATTAAAGGACTATGTGGTAACCATCGCAAGATTGAAACTCAAAGATCGAACGATTGAAACTCAAAGATCGCAAGATTGAAACTCCAACTGGAGGCTTTCTAGTATTGTTGTATATGTAGTCTTTTCCTGTAATAAACGAGTATTATTATTGAATATTATACTAAGATCCTCAATGAGATAGATGAAAGGTAAAGAAGAGCCTTATCTATACTCTTTGGTCTCTCCATTTTTATCCCATGCCATGGAGAGCAAGCTTTTTTCTTTGCAGTAACCTAGCAGCTGAGGCATGCTCTGTGCCACAGTCAAGCTTTTTTGTTTGCAATAACCAAGCAGCTGGGACATGATCTGTGCCACAGTCGAGCTTTTTTGTTCACAGTAACCAAGCAGCTGGGACATGCTCCATGCACAGTCAAGCTTTTTTGTTCACAGTAACTAAGCAGCTAGGACATGTTCTGTCCACAGTCAAGCTTTTTGTTCACAGTAACCAAGCAGCTGGGACATGTTCTGTGCAGTCAAGCTTTTTTGTTCACAGTAACCAAGCAGCTAGGACATGCTCTGCGACACAGTCAAGCTTTTATGTTTGTAGTAACCTAGCAGCTGGCACATGCTCTGTGCCACAATCAAGCTGTTTTGTTTGCAGTAACCAAGCAGCTAGGACATGCTCTGCGACACAGTCAAGGTTTTATGTTTGCAGTAACCTAGCAGCTGGGACATGCTCTGTGCCACAATCAAGCTTTTTTGTTTGCAGTAACCAAGCAGCTGGGACATGTTTTATGACACATGTTACTGTGGCTATGTATGTATGAAGATATCTATCTTTACATGAGTTTAGGATGAATGTAGATTACCCCTACAATGTAGCTACTGAGTTCACCTTATGCTCAGAAAGGATAATGTATCAATAGCCCAATAGCCAGGGCAACAAAAGAAACTGCAGCTTAGTGTAGAATTTGAACACATAGTATTGATCTGATTTTCAGGTGACTAGCAAGCTTGAAATTCGGTTATCAAACCTATAAAACATCTGACCCCTGCTCACCATCTAACAGGGGCAAAATAAGTGTCGCCCATGTCAATTGTTTGTCAATGTTTATACCCAAGAATTAAACTATATCTGAGAAACTGTTTTCTAATAAACTAAAAATGTGTCTAAGAATAAATAATATTTTATTTTTTCCTTATTTAGCAATAAGCAACTTGAATGGAACCAATTTGAGGCATGTCTTAATAGACCATTTTTATAGAATTCAAGATTATTAACACTTTAACTGATATAAGTCGGCACTGGTGGTGCAGTGCTGTAATCCAGCTACTTGGGGTCAAAGAGTTTGGGAGATTGTAGGCGATAGGATCCATGCTAGGTCCTCTTAATACCGACACGGCATCCGCTCCATGGTTGCCATCGGCATAGATACTACTAGAGAAGTCTGGAGTGTCCATGTTGGATGGTAGTCAGGGTTCAGATGTTGTGTGGGGAAGAAAACTGAGTATCAGACTTGTCAGTTAGCTGAAAATCAGACCAACACTACCTGGTTCGGATTCCACGTAAAGCTGTAGGTCCAATAGTTGCCCTGGCTATTGGGCTATTAATAAATAGTGCTTTCTGAGCTAAGACGAACTCAAGTAGTAGCAATGACTACACTCGTTCATCTAGACTCATCACACTCATTCATCCCTCATATTCGCCCATATCTCTACGATCGGCATCTTAGAAATGAATAAAGAATAATAATAATAAATAATAAGAGGGTAGTGTCATCAGCATTTAATATTGGTCAATTCAAAATTAGATTTGGGTGAGTAGCATGTCAAAACATGCTTTTCTTTTTTTTTTTAACTCTGTGATAATAATGATAAAATACAAACATGATGGACATAAAATATCTAAAAATTTATTCTCCAGGCATTAAAACAATGTCAGGCTCGAACTTAGCTGGACCAAAACAACCAGGCTTGAAAACATATGACTTTCAAAACTTCAACCATATGACAACGATCTGTATTGATTGATTTAATTTGATACAGGCTATACAACTTAGATAAAAAAAAAAATAGACTACTGTATATAACATAAAAAATATGCATTACTTGACAACTCCATCTTCCAGCTGATTCGAAATGGTGATCATCCGATGTTGAAACTTGTCTTCTTGGCCATCATTTTCTAAAATCAAATCAGGTATACTGAATTTGAAACACCTAGTATATTTATATACCCTCACTACTTATCGCTTAATCTAATTATTATGAAAATGAGAAATTAATGAACATATGTACATTGTTTGCTATAAAGTTAATTAATTATAAGTGATTCTGAATAATTAAGATTATATAGCACTGGGAAAGAATCTATGTTAGTGATAATATTAACAAAACAAAAATATAAAAAGATATAGCACAAATGATTTTTCGAGTGATAAATTGGGGCTTTTTATGATTTAGGGACGCAAATTTTAATTTGTTTACATATGGAACATGATCTGACATTAACTTAACATCTACTTATTTATTAATTGATTTTATCTATAGTAAGATTGAATTAGGTAGATTTACAATTTGCCCGGGTTAATTTTTCCTGACAATGATAACTATTTCTTCACCTCTGTCAGGATAATTAACAATTTGAAGTTATATAACAATAATTTATTTCTAATTAATTGATTTGGAGTGATTTTATAAATAAATAATAGCTCCTTAGCTGTTGTATTACGTGTTAGCTGGTAGAAATAACACTTAAGTGAACGCCATACTTTCACACAATTACATTATATTGTTATTATATTACATTCACTTGTTTTTAATGAATGAATAATAATATTATTGTAACCACCGAGTGGATGATTTAACAAAACCCTAATCCTCAAGAGGTTACAAACAGCTAAACATTGATGAAACTCTAACATGCAGCTTAAATTAATATTATTTGCTCATGCGCATATTAAGATTTATTTGAAAAGAAGGAACCTCTTAAACAGGCATTGCCTTAGGAGGTCCTAGTATTTTCTTGAAATATGTAATTTATGAAAGGTTTTGTTCTAGTAGTATAAGTTTTATTTTGTTAACAGAGAATTAAGAAGAAACCTTTTTATGTTTAAATGTAATTATATGTATTTTATGTATATATTTCGAGAAAATAAATATTCTTATTCTTATTCTATTCTGTTAGCTGTCCTAACATCAGTACAGGGCAGCTGCCAACCGGGGGTTGACACAGC